>CM038401.1:137289138-137385774 GCA_021498475.1 Saguinus midas | reverse complement strand
TGCCATATGGTTTCTCTGACCCCATGGGGTGGCATATCATGGAAAACCAGCCCAATATTCATATATACCCAACCAGAAAGTGGAAGAGAGTTGTTGCTGTGTTGGTCACCCCTTAAGTACAGGTGCTGGGAGCTTATGCATATGGGCCTTAGGTCCTCCTAGTGGCTGCCAACTCATTAAGCCATCCTAGTAACTGGTCTTCCTCCTTCCCTACTTAACACCCCCACTATTGCTTACTTCTTCATGTGAACTAAAATTCTCAAATAAACTACTTACAAATAAGACTTTTCTCTGTCTCTACTTTTTGGGTAGAAATCCCTGATTTCCAGACTCATGAATCATGGCTATGGGAGAAACGATGATATATGGGCTCTGGTTCAAAGCACACCTACCTTTCTGGTACCCCTAATTTTTGTTACTTTGTGAACTGCTTTGTCTCTAGCATTTGCAACAATGCCTGGGCCAGGCAAATTCAAGCAATGGAAGGAAAAACAAATCAGACAAGGCAAAATCCAGTCAATGTAAGGGAAGACAAATACAGGCAAGATAAAGGAAAGGCCAGACAAGGCAAACTGAGGCAAAACAAGCAATGCAAAGAAAAAATCAAGTCAAGGCAAAAGTGGTGAATCCAGGAAATGGAAAACAAGTCAAGGAACATACAGGCAAGACAAGGCAAGGCAAGGCAATTCCAGACAAGATAATTTCAGACAATGCAAGGAAAGGCAATTCCAGGAAAGGCAAGGCAAGGCAGTTCCAGGCAAGGCATTCCAGGCAAGGCAAGGCAAGGCAACCAAAGAAAAGAAAAGGCAATTACAAGCAAGACAATTTCAGAAAAGGCAATCCCGTGCATGAACAGGCAAGGCAATGCAAGGCAATTGCCTAAAAGTCAATGACAAGCAAGAAAATGCAAGGCAAATTTAGGCAAGGCAAGGCAAGTAAACTCCAGGCAAGGCAATTGCAGAAAAGGCAAGTCCATGCAAGGCAATTAGAGGCAAGGCAATTCTAGGCAAGACAAGGCAAGGAAATTCAGATAAGGTAATTTAAGGGAAGGCAAGGAAAGGCAATTCGAAGCAAGGCAATACCAGAACAGGCAAGGGAAGGTAAGGCAATGGAATTATAGAAAATGCAACTCCAGGCAATGCAAGGCTAGGCAATGTAAAACGAGAATTCCAGTCAAGGCAAGGTAAGACAATGCAAGGCAAGGTTATTCTAGGCAAGGCAAATCAAGGTGAGGACAGGCAAGGCAATGCAGTTAGAAACAAGGCAACTCCAGTCAAGATAAGTCAAGACAAGGCCATTAGAGGCAAGGCTATACCAGGGAAGGCAAGGCAAAGCATTTTCAGGCAAGGCAACAAAAAGCAAGACAAGGCAAGGCAATTCCAGAGAAAGTAATTCCAGACAAGGCAAGGAAAGTCAAATCGCAGCAAGGCAATTCCACGGAGGCAAGGTAAGGCAAGGCAATGCAATAATAGGCACGACAATTCCATGCAAGCAAGGCAATGTAAGCCAAAGCAATTCCAGTGAAGGCAAGCTAAGGCAACGAAGACAAGGCTATTCTAGGCAAGGAAATCGCAGAAGACAAAAGACAAGGCAAGACAACTCAACACAAGGCAACTCCAGTGCAGGCAAGGCAAGACAACTTAATTTCAGGCAAGCCTATGTCATTGAAGGCAAGGACCATTCAGCAAGAAAACAAGGCAAACAAGACAAGACAATATGAACAATTCTACCTAAGAAAATTATAGTTAAGGCAAGGCAAGACAATTCCAGGCAAGGAAATTCTAGGCTAGGTAAGGCAAGGCAAGGGAATGCAGTGCAATTCTAGACAAGGCAATTCCAGGCATGGCTTTTCTAAGCAATACAAGGCAACACAAGGCAATTTCAGAAAAGTCAATATAAGGCAGGGCAAAAAAAGGAAAGGAAAAAAGACACAATTCCAGAAAAGGCAATTTCAGGCAAAGCAAGGGAAGTTAAAGGAAGGCAATTCCAGACAAGGAAATAACAAGATAGGAAAGAAAATGCAAGGCAAGGAAACTCCCAGCAAGGCAAAAAATATTTCCAGGCAAGGGAATTCAAGGCAAGGCAAAACTAGGCAAGGCACATCAATTCTAGGCAAGGCAATTTGAGAAAAGGAAAAGCAAGACAAAGCAGGGCAATTCCAGTCAAGGCAGTTCGAGTCAAGGCAAGGCAGAAAACTTCAAGCAAGGCAATTTGAGGGAAAAAAAATGCAAGAAAAAAACGGCAATTCCAGGCCAGGAGATTTCAGGCAAGGCAAGTCAAGGCAAGTCAAGGCAATTTAAGGCAAATCCATGCAATGGAAAACAAGACAAGGCAAGGCAATTCCAGACAAGAAAATTCCAGGCAAGGCAAGGAAACGCAATTCTGGCCAAGGCAAGGCAAGGCAATTCCAGGCAAGGCAAGGCAATTTCATACAAGATAATTCCAGGGAAGGCAAGAAAAGGCAATTTGAGTCAAGGCAAATCCACAGAAGGCAAAGTAGGCAAGACAATGCAATTCTACACAATGCAACTCCAGGCAAGGCAAGGCTAGGCAATGTAAAACATGGTAATTCCAGTCAAGGCAAGGTAAGGCACCATAAGTCAAGACTATTCAAGGCAAGGCAATTTAGGGTGCCAAAAGGCAATTCAAGACAATTCAAAACAAAATATCTCCAGTCAAGGCAAGTCAAGGCAAGACAAGGAAATTCCAGGCAAAGCTATTCCAGGAAAGTCAAGGCACAGCAATTCCACGCAAGGCAAGGCAAGGCAATTCCAGATAAAGTAATTCCAGACAATGCAAGGAAATTCAACCGGCATCAAGGCAATTTTAGGGAAGGCAAGGTATGGCAAGGCAATGTAATAATAGGCAAGAAAATTCCATGCAAGCAAGGCAATGTAAGGCAAAGCAATTCCAGTGAAGGCAAAGTAAGGCAACAAAGACAAGGCTATTCTAGGAAAGGAAATCCCAGAAGATGAAAGACAACACAAGGCAATTCGAAACAAGGCAACTCTAGTGCAGGCAAAACAAGACAAGCAAATAGCAAGAAAGCCTATTCCATTGAAGGCAAGGCAGGCAATTCCAGGCAAGGAAAACAAGGCAAGGCAAAAAAATGCAATGCAAAACCATTCTAAGCAAGGAAATTCCATTTCAAGCAAGAAAAGACAATTCCAGGCAAGGCAATTCTATATTAGATAAGGCAAGGCAAGAAAATGTAGTGCAATTCTAGCAAGGCAAGCCCAGGCAAGGCAGGCCAAGGCAAAGTAGGGTAATTCCAGGCAAGGATTTTTTAAGCAAGGCAAGGCAACACAAGGCAATTTCCAGAAAGACAATATGAGGCAGGACAAGGCAAGGAAATAAAAGGAGACATAACTCCAGGCAACGCAATTCCAGGCAAGGCAAGGAAGGCGAAAGAAGGCAAGACAAAGGAAGGCAATTCCAGACAGGGCAATTCCAGTCTAGGGAAGAAAATGCAAGGCAAGGAGGGGACTCGCAAGATGGCGGCGTAGAAGTGACTCAGGATTGCAGCTCTCAGTGAAGGTGCAGAGGGTGAGTCCTAGCCACATTCTCGGATGAACCTTTTTTGCCCACAGAGCGTAGAAAGTCCCAGGTGTGGGAGAGACACCGGACACTAGTACAGCCGGCTAACGCAGCCAGCTCCACCACTGTCAGCCGTCTGGGTGCCCTGTTAAACCGGCAATCTGAGATTTGGAAGGGCAGATTGGCATGTCCATCTGATTGAATGGGACTTGGACAATGAGCCAGACCAGGAGTTTCCTGGGAAGCGTGATCTGAGCCGGGGTGCAGTGGGCAGCGGCATGGGAGATCACGGATCCCAGTGCCCTATCGGCAGGCTACTGGGCGCCAGTGAGAGAGTCGACCTTTCAGCAGGGAGAGGAAGAGAGAGAGAGGACGGACTCTGAGGCAGGGAGCTGGGTGATCGGGCTCGGGGTCCCACTCAGGGGACAAGCAGGGCAGCGACTGGAGGTGCTTGGGGCTGAGAGTTTTGCTGCGGCATCTAGGATGGTGCAGCCCGGTGAGGAGGGGCGTCCACCATTGCTGACAATCCACCCCACTGAAGTACCGCCCAGGCTGACGCAGCCTGCCATTGCCGAGGCAACCTGCCATAACAGAGAGACTCCAGCTCCACAGCAGAAGGGCCAGCAGCAACAGGCGGACCCAGCGCTAGCAGGTCAGAGCCCGGCAGGCAAATAGTGAATAGACTGCCTCCTAGTGGGGCAGGACAGTGCAACAGATACTCATAAAAGCCCCAACTCCTGAGACAGAGCATCTAAGGGGAAAAAAAAGGTGGTGTTTATGAGTTCTGTTGCAGCAGAACATAAACAACCTCCCAACAACCCTGAATGAACAATGGCTCACAGCTCAGCACTGGAGCTCCTATAAAGCACAGACTGTCTCCTCAAGCAGCTCCTGACCCTGTATATCAAGAGTCACCCCAGAAAGGACTAATCAGACTGACATTTGGCTGGCATCATTCTGGAACAAGGGCAGCAGAAGAAGAAACTGGTATCATCCCTCACTGTTCTGCAGCTGCTGCAGGTATACCCCAGACAAGCAGGGCCTGGGTGGACCTCAGCACTCATACAGCAGAGGGCTAGACCATTAGAGGAAAACTAAGTAACAGAAATACTTCATCATCAACAATCTCAGTGTCCACACAGACCAATTGAAAAATCAGCAACTACTAAGACGACAGGCGGATAAATCCATAAAGATGGGAAGAAACCAGCGCAAAAGAGGAAAACACCGAAACCAAAACACCTCACCTCAAAAAAGGACCAAAACTCCTCACCAACAGGGAACAAAGCTGGACGGAGAATGAATGTGACAAAATGGAATCAGACTTCAGAAAGTGGATAATGAGAAACTTCAGTGAGCTAAAGAACATGTTCTAAACCAGTGCAAAGAAACTAAGAACCTTGAAAAAAGATTTGAAGAATTGATAACAAGAATGGACAACAGGAGGAATATGAATGAATTGAAGGAGCTGAAAAACACAACACGAGAACTTGTATGAAGCATGCACAAGTTTCAACAGCCGAATTGACCAAGCAGAAGAAAGAATATCAGAAGTTGAAGATCAACTCAATGAAATAAAAGCGAAACCAAGATTAAAGAAAAAGTGCAAAAAGGAATGAACAAAATCTCAAAAAATGTGGGACTATGTGAAGAGACCCAACCTACGTTTGATAGGTGTACCAGAATGTGATGAGAGAATGAATCAAGCTGGAAAACACTCTTCAGGATATTATCAGGAAAATTTCCCCAACCTAGCAAGACAGGTCAATACTCAACTCCAGGAAATACAGAGAACACCACAAGATACTCCATGAAGAGCAACCCCAAGGCACATAATCGTCAGATTCACCAGGGTTGAAATGAAGGAGAAAATACTAAGGGCAGCCAGAGAGAAAGGTCAGGTCACCCACAAAGGAAGCCCATCAGACTCACAGCAGATCTCTCGGCAGAGACTCTACAAGCCAGAAGAGAGTGGGGGCCAATATTCAACATCCTTAAAGAAAGAACTTTCAACCCAGAATTTCATATCCAGCCAAACTGAGCTTCATAAGTGAAGGAAAAATAAAATCCTTCACGAACAAGCAAGTACTCAGAGATTTTGTCACCACTAGGCCTGCTTTACAAGAGCTCCTGAAGAGGCACTACATAGAAAAACAACCAGTTCCAGCCATCCTAAAAGCATACCAAATGCTAAAGACCATCAACAAAATGAAGAATGTACATGAACCAATGGGCAAAACAGCCAGCTAGCATCAAAATGGCAGTATCAAATTCACACATAACAATATTAACCCTAAATGTAAATGGGCTAAATGCACCAATCAAAAGACACAGACTGGCAAATTGGATAAAAAACCAAAACCCATCGGTGTGCTGTATCCAGGAAACCCACCTCACATGCAAGATACACAAGGCTCAAAATAAAGGGATGGAGGAAGATTTACCAAGCAAATGGAGAGCAAAAAAAGCAGGAGTTGCAATTCTCATCTCTGATAAAATAGACTTTAAAGCAACAAAGATCAAAAGGGACAAAGAAGGTCATTACATAATGGTAAAAGGATCGATACAACAAGAAGAGCTAACGATTCTAAATATATATGGACCCAATGTAGGAGCACCCAGATATATAAGGCAAGTTCTTAATGACTTACAAAGAGACTTAGACTCCACACAATAATAGTGGGAGACTTTAACACTCCACTGTCAATATCAGACAGATCAACCAGACAGAAAATTAACAAGGATATCCAGGACTTGAACTCAGACCTGGAACAAGCAAACCTGATAGACATTTACAGAACTCTCCACCCCAAATCCACAGAATATACATTCTTCTCAGCACCACATCACACCTACTCCAAAATTGACCACATAATTGGAAGTAAAGCACTCCTCAGCAAATGCAAAACAACTGAAATCATAACAAACAGTCTCTCAGACCATAGTGCAATCAAGTTGGAACTCAGAATTCAGAAAATAACTCAGAACTGCACAGCTTCATGGAAACTGAACAACTGGCTCTTGAATGTTGATTGGATAAACAATGAAATGAAGGCAGAAATAAAGTTCTTTGAAACCAACGAGAATGAAGACACAACGTACCAGAATCTCTGGGACACATTTAAAGCAGTCTGTGAGGAAAATATATGCAATAAGTGCCCACATGAGAAGAGTGGAGATCCAAAATTGACACCCTATCGTCAAAATTGAAAGAGCTAGAGGAGCAAGATCAAAAAGCTCAAAACCTAGCAAGACAAGAAATAACTAAGATCAGAGCAGAACTGAAGGAGATAGAGACAAGAAAAACCCTTCAAAAATCAATAAATCTAAGAGCTGGTTTTTGAAAAGATCAACAAAATAGACAGACCACTAGCCAGACTGATAAAAGAAAAGAGAACAACCAAATAGATGCAATAAAAAACGATAAAGAAATCACCACAGATTCCACAGAAATTCAAACCATCATCAGAGAATACTACAAACAACTCTATGCACATAAACTAGTAAATCAGGAAGAAATGGATAAATTCCTGGATGCCTGTGTCCTCCCAAGCCTAAACCAGGAGGAAGCGAAACTATGAATAGACCAATAACAAGGTCTGAAGTTGAGGCAGCAATTGAAACCTACCACACAAAAAAGCCCAGGTCAGATGGGTTCACAGCTGAATTCTACCAGACACACAAGAGGATCTGGTACCATTCCTTCTGAAACTATTCCAAATAATCCAAAAGAGGAACCCTTCCCAAATCATTTATATGAGACCAACATCATCCTGATACCAAAACCTGGCAGAGACTCAACAAGAAAAGAAAACTTCAGGCCAATATCCATGATGAACATAGATGCAAAAATCTTCAATAAAATACTGGCAAACCGATTGCAACAGCACATTAAAAACTTATCCATCATGATCAAGTAGGATTCATCCGGGGATGCAAGGCTGGTTCAACATGTCTATAAATGTAATTCACCACATAAACAGAAGCAAAAACAAAAACCACATGATTATCTCAATTGATGCAGAAGGCATTTGACAAAATTCAACAGCCCTTTATGCTAAAACCCTCAATAAACTTGGTATTGATGGAACATATCTCAAAGTAATAAAAGCTATTATGACAAACCAACAGCCAATATCATACTTAATGGGCAAAAACTGGAAGCATTCCTTTGAAATCCGGCACTGAACAAGGATGCCCTCTCTCACCACTTCTATTCAACATAGTACTGGAAGTTCTAGCCAGAGCAATCAGGCAAGAAAAAGAAATAAAGGGTATTCAAATAGGAAGGTGGAAGCCAAATTGTCTCTATTTGCAGACGACATGATAGTATACCTAGAAGACCCCATCACCTCAGCCCAAAAGCTCCTGCAACTGATAAGCAACTTCAGCAAAGTCTCAGGATATAAAATCAATGTTCAAAAATCACAAGCATTCCTATACACCAATAACAGACTTAAAGAGAACCAAATCAAGAACGAACTGCCATTCACAATTGCTACAAAGAAAATAAAATACCTAGGAATACAACTCACTAGGAATGTAAGGGACCTCTTTAAGGAAAACTACAAACAACTGCTCAACGAAATAAGAGGACACAAACAGATGGAGAAACATTCCATGTTCGTGGTTAGGAAGAATCAATATCGTGAAAATGGCTATACTGCCCAAAGTAATTTACACAATCAATGCTATCCCCATCAAACTACCATTGAATTTCTTCACAGAACTGGAAAACCACCATGAATTTCATATGGAACCAAAAAGAGCCCGCATAGCCAAGTCAATTCTAAGCAAAAGAACACAGCGGAGGCATCACGCTACCAGACTTCAAACTATACTACAAGGCTACAGTAATCAAAACAGCATGGTACTGGTACCAAAACAGAGATATAGACCAATGGAACAGAACAGAGGCATCGGAGGCAACACAACACATCTACAACCATATTATCTTTGATAAACCAGACAAAACAGGCAATGGGAAAGGATTCCCTATTTAATAAATGGTGTTGGGAAAACTGGCTAGCCATGTGCAGAAAGCAGAAACTGGACCCCTTCCTGACACCTTACACTAAAATTAACTCCAGATGGATTAAAGACTTAAACATAAGACCTGACACCATAAAAACCCTAGAAGAAAATCTAGGCAAGACAAGGCAAGGCAATTCAGGCAAGGCAAGGCAAGGCAATTCAGGCAAGGCAAAACAAATCCAGGCAAGGCAATTCAGGCAAGGCAAAAGGCAAGGCAAATCCAGGCAAAAAGGCAAGGCAAAACAAATCCAGGCAAGGCAATTCAGGCAAGGCAAAACAAATCCAGGCAAGCAAGGCAAGAAAATCCAGGCAAGGCAATCAGGCAAGGCAAAATCCAGGCAAGGCAATTCAGGCAAGGCAATTCAGGCAAGGCAAATCAGGCAAAAGGCAAATCCAGGCAAGGCAATTCAGGCAAGGCAAATCAGGCAAGGCAATTCAGGCAAGGCAAAACAAATCCAGGCAAGGCAATTCAGGCAAGGCAAAAGGCAAGGCAAGGCAAGGCAAATCAAGGCAAGGCAATTCAGGCAAGGCAAGACAAGGCAAGGCAAAAGGCAAGGCAAGGCAAAACAAATCCAGGCAAAACAAGGCAAATCAGGCAAGGCAATTCAGGCAAGGCAAGGCAAATCAAGGCAAGGCAATTCAGGCAAGGCAATTCAGGCAAGGCAATTCAGGCAAGGCAATCAGGCAAGGCAAATCAGGCAAGGCAAGCAAATCCAGGCAAGGCAAGGCAATTCAGGCAAGGCAAATCAGGCAAGGCAATTCAGGCAAGGCAATTCAGGCAAGGCAAGGCAATTCAGGCAAGGCAATTCAGGCAAGGCAATTCAGGCAAGGCAATTCCAGGCAAGGCAAGACAAGGCAAGGCAAATCAGGCAAGGCAATTCCAGGCAAGGCAATTCAGGCAAGGCAATCCAGGCAAGGCAATTCAGGCAAGGCAAATCAAGGCAAGGCAATCAGGCAAGGCAATTCCAGGCAAGGCAATCAGGCAAGGCAAAACAAATCCAGGCAAGGCAATTCAGGCAAGGCAATTCAGGCAAGGCAAGAAAATCCAGGCAAGCAAGGCAAATCCAGGCAAGGCAAGACAGGCAAGGCAAATCAGGCAAGGCAAATCCAGGCAAGGCAATTCAGGCAAGGCAATCAGGCAAGGCAAATCAGGCAAGGCAATTCAGGCAAGGCAATTCAGGCAAGGCAAAACAAGGCAAGGCAATCAGGCAAGGCAAGAAAATCCAGGCAAGGCAATTCCAGGCAAGGCAAATCAGGCAAGGCAAGAAAATCCAGGCAAGGCAAAAAAGGCAAGGCAAAATCCAGGCAAAGGCAAGGCAAGAAAATCCAGGCAAAACAAGGCAAGGCAAAACAAATCCAGGCAAGGCAATCCAGGCAAGGCAAGACAAGGCAAGGCAATTCAGGCAAGGCAAATCAGGCAAGGCAAGACAAGGCAAGGCAAGGCAGGCAAGGCAAGGCAAGCAAGGCAAGGCAAATCAAGGCAAGGCAATTCAGGCAAGGCAAGGCAGGCAAGGCAAGGCAAAACAAGGCAAGGCAATTCAGGCAAGGCAATTCAGGCAAGGCAATCAGGCAAGGCAATTCAGGCAAGGCAAATCCAGGCAAAACAAGGCAAATCCAGGAAAGGCAAGGCAATTCAGGCAAGGCAAGAAAATCCAGGCAAAACAAATCCAGGCAAAAGGCAAGGCAAAAAAGGCAAGGCAAGAAAATTCCAGGCAAGGCAAGGCAAGGCAAGGCAATTCAGGCAAGGCAAGGCAAGGCAAGAAAATCCAGGCAAAACAAGGCAAGGCAAGGCAAGGCAATTCAGGCAAGGCAAGCAAATCCAGGCAAGGCAAAAAAGGCAAGGCAAGGCAAGCAAGGCAAAACAAGGCAAGGCAATTCAGGCAAGGCAATTCAGGCAAGGCAATCAGGCAAGGCAATTCAGGCAAGGCAATCCAGGCAAAACAAGGCAAGGCAATGCAAGGCAAGGCAATTCAGGCAAGGCAAGGAAAATCCAGGCAAAACAAATCCAGGCAAAAAGGCAAGGCAAAAGGCAAGGCAATGCAAGGCAAGGCAATTCAGGCAAGGCAAGAAAGGCAAGGCAAAACAAATCCAGGCAAAGGCAAGGCAAGAAAGGCAAGGCAAAACAAGGCAAGGCAAGGCAAGGCAATTCAGGCAAGGCA
The DNA here is from genome assembly GCA_021498475.1 of Saguinus midas. Lineage (NCBI taxonomy): Eukaryota > Metazoa > Chordata > Mammalia > Primates > Cebidae > Saguinus > Saguinus midas. Next base: position 137,375,044 of record CM038401.1, on the reverse strand, counting down.
AGCAAATCAGGCAAGGCAAAAAGGCAAGGCAAGGCAAAGCAAGGCAAGGCAATTCCAGGCAAGGCAATTCAGGCAAGGCAATTCAGGCAAGGCAAGGCAATTCAGGCAAGGCAAGGCAATTCAGGCAAGGCAAGAAAGGCAAGGCAAGGCAATTCAGGCAAGGCAATTCCAGGCAAGGCAATTCAGGCAAGGCAAGGCAAAAAGGCAAGGCAATTCCAGGCAAGGCAAGGCAAGACAAGGCAAGGCAATTCCAGGCAAGACAAGGCAAGGCAATTCAGGCAAGGCAATCCAGGCAAAGGCAAATCCAGGCAAGCAAGGCAAGACAAGGCAAGGCAATCCAGGCAAGGCAATTCCAGGCAAGGCAGGCAAGGCAAATCCAGGCAAGGCAAGGCAAGGCAATTCCAGGCAAGGCAATTCAGGCAAGGCAAATCAAGGCAAGGCAAAACAAGGCAAGGCAATGCAAGGCAAGGCAATGCAAGGCAAGGCAATTCAGGCAAGGCAAAAAGGCAAGGCAATTCAGGCAAGGCAAGGCAAGGCAATTCCAGGCAAGGCAAATCCAGGCAAAAAGGCAAGGCAATCCAGGCAAGGCAATCCAGGCAAGGCAAGGCAATTCCAGGCAAGGCAAGGCAAGGCAAGGCAAATCCAGGCAAAACAAATCCAGGCAAGACAAGGCAAGGCAAGGCAATTCAGGCAAGGCAAGGCAAATCCAGGCAAAAAGGCAAGGCAAAAGGCAAGGCAATTCAGGCAAGGCAATTCAGGCAAGGCAAGGCAAGGTAAGGCAAGGCAATTCCAGGCAAGGCAAGGTAAGGCAAGGCAAGGCAAGACAAGGCAAGGCAAGGCAATTCAGGCAAGGCAAGGAAAGGCAAGGCAAGGCAATCAGGCAAGGCAAGGAAAATCCAGGCAAGGCAAGGCAAGGCAAGGCAATCAGGCAAGGCAATTCAGGCAAGGCAAGGCAAGGCAATTCCAGGCAAGGCAAAACAAGGCAAGGCAAGACAAGGCAAGGCAAGGCAATTCAGGCAAGGCAATTCAGGCAAGGCAAGGCAAGGCAATTCAGGCAAGGCAAGCAAATCCAGGCAAGACAAGGCAAGGCAAAGGCAAGGCAATCAGGCAAGGCAATTCCAGGCAAGGCAATTCCAGGCAAGGCAATTCCAGGCAAGGCAAGGCAAGGCAAGGCAAAGGCAAGGCAAGGCAAGGCAGGCAAGGCAAGGCAAATCCAGGCAAAGGCAAGGCAATTCAGGCAAGGCAAGGCAAGGCAAGGCAATCAGGCAAGGCAAGGCAATTCCAGGCAAGGCAAGGCAAGGTAAGGCAAGGCAAGGCAAAAATCCAGGCAAAAAGGCAAGGCAATTCAGGCAAGGCAAGGCAAGGTAAGGCAAGGCAATTCCAGGCAAGGCAAGGTAAGGCAAGGCAAGGCAAGGCAATTCCAGGCAAGGCAATTCCAGGCAAGACAAATCCAGGCAAGACAAATCCAGGCAAGGCAATTCAGGCAAGGCAAGGCAATTCAGGCAAGGCAGGCAAGGCAAGGCAAGGCAATTCCAGGCAAGGCAATTCCAGGCAAGGCAAGGCAAGGCAAGGCAATTCAGGCAAGGCAAATCCAGGCAAAAAGGCAAGGCAAGAAAAGGCAAGGCAATTCAGGCAAGGCAATTCCAGGCAAGGCAATTCCAGGCAAGGCAATTCAGGCAAGGCAAGGCAATTCAGGCAAGGCAATTCCAGGCAAGGCAAAGGCAAGGCAAGGCAATCAGGCAAGGCAATTCCAGGCAAGGCAAGGCAATTCCAGGCAAGGCAAGGCAGGCAAGGCAAGGTAAGGCAAGGCAATTCCAGGCAAGGCAATTCAGGCAAGGCAAGCAAGGCAAGGCAATCAGGCAAGGCAATTCAGGCAAGGCAATTCAGGCAAGGCAAGGCAAGGCAAAGGCAAGGCAAGGCAAGACAAATCCAGGCAAGGCAATTCAGGCAAGGCAAGGTAAGGCAAGGCAAAGGCAAGGCAATTCCAGGCAAGACAAGGCAAATCCAGCAAGGCAAGGCAAAGGCAAGGCAAAGGCAAGGCAAGGAAAATCCAGGCAAGGCAAGGCAAAACAAGGCAAGGCAATTCAGGCAAGGCAAAGGCAAGGCAAAGGCAAATCCAGGCAAGGCAAAACAAATCCAGGCAAGACAAATCCAGGCAAAAAGGCAAGGCAAGCAAGGCAAGGCAATTCAGGCAAGGCAATTCCAGGCAAGGCAAGGCAGGCAAGGCAATTCAGGCAAGGCAAGGCAATTCAGGCAAGGCAATCAGGCAAGGCAATCAGGCAAGGCAAGCAAATCAGGCAAGGCAATTCCAGGCAAGGCAATTCAGGCAAGGCAAGGCAAGACAAGGCAATTCCAGGCAAGGCAAGACAAGGCAAGGCAAGGCAAGGCAATTCCAGGCAAGGCAATTCCAGGCAAGGCAAGGTAAGGCAAGGCAATTCCAGGCAAGGCAAGGCAAGGCAAGGCAAGGCAATTCAGGCAAGGCAAAACAAGGCAAATCCAGGCAAAGCAAGGCAAGGCAAGCAAATCAGGCAAGGCAATTCCAGGCAAGGCAATTCAGGCAAGGCAAGGCAAGGCAAGGCAATTCCAGGCAAGGCAAGACAAGGCAAGGCAAGGCAAGGCAATTCCAGGCAAGGCAATTCCAGGCAAGGCAAAAAGGCAAGGCAATTCCAGGCAAGGCAAGGCAAGGCAAGGCAAGGCAATTCAGGCAAGGCAAGACAAGGCAAATCCAGGCAAAGCAAGGCAAGGCAAGACAAATCCAGGCAAGGAAAGGCAAGGCAATTCAGGCAAGGCAATTCAGGCAAGGCAATTCAGGCAAGGCAATCCAGGCAAAAAGGCAAATCAGGCAAGGCAAGGCAAGGCAATTCAGGCAAGGCAAGGCAATTCCAGGCAAGGCAAAAGGCAAGGCAAATTCAGGCAAGGCAAGGCAAGGCAATTCCAGGCAAGGCAATTCCAGGCAAGGCAATTCCAGGCAAGGCAATTCCAGGCAAGGCAATTCAGGCAAGGCAATTCCAGGCAAGGCAAGACAAGGCAAGGCAATTCAGGCAAGGCAATTCCAGGCAAGGCAAGGCAAGACAAATCAGGCAAGGCAAGGCAATTCCAGGCAAGGCAAGGCAAGGCAAGGCAAGGCAATTCCAGGCAAGGCAATTCAGGCAAGGCAAATCAAGGCAAGGCAAGGCAATTCAGGCAAGGCAAGGCAAAGCAAGGCAAGGCAAGGCAATTCAGGCAAGGCAAGGCAATTCCAGGCAAGGCAAGGAAAGGCAAGGCAAGGCAATTCCAGGCAAGGAAAGGCAAGGCAATTCCAGGCAAGGCAAGGCAAATCAGGCAAGGCAATTCCAGGCAAGGCAAGACAAGGCAAGGCAAGGCAAGGCAATTCCAGGCAAGGCAAGGCAATTCCAGGCAAGGCAAAAAGGCAAATCCAGGCAGGCAAGGCAAGGCAAGGCAAGGCAAGGCAAGGCAATTCAGGCAAGGCAAGGCAAGACAAGGCAAATCCAGGCAAAGCAAGGCAAGGCAAGACAAATCCAGGCAAAGGCAAGGCAATTCAGGCAAGGCAATTCAGGCAAGGCAATTCAGGCAAGGCAAGGCAAATCCAGGCAAGGCAATTCAGGCAAGGCAATTCAGGCAAGGCAAGGCAAAAGGCAAGGCAAGGCAATTCAGGCAAGGCAAGGCAAAACAAGGCAAATCCAGGCAAGGCAAATCCAGGCAAAGGCAAATCCAGGCAAAAAGGCAAATCAGGCAAGGCAATTCAGGCAAGGCAAATCCAGGCAGGCAAGGCAAGACAAGGCAAGGCAATTCAGGCAAGGCAATTCAGGCAAGGCAAGCAAGGCAAGGCAATTCAGGCAAGGCAAGCAAGGCAAATCAGGCAAGACAAGGCAAATCCAGGCAAGACAAGGCAAGGCAATTCCAGGCAAGGCAAATCAAGGCAAGGCAAGGCAATTCCAGGCAAGGCAAGCAAATCCAGGCAAAACAAGGCAAGGCAATTCCAGGCAAGGCAAGGCAATCAGGCAAGGCAAGCAAGGCAAGGCAATCAGGCAAGGCAATCAGGCAAGGCAAAACAAGGCAAGGCAATTCCAGGCAAGGCAAGGCAAGACAAGGCAAGGCAATCCAGGCAAGGCAATTCAGGCAAGGCAATTCAGGCAAGGCAAGGCAATCCAGGCAAGGCAAGAAAAATCCAGGCAAGGCAAGACAAGGCAAGGCAAGACAAGGCAAGGCAATTCCAGGCAAGGCAAGGCAATTCAGGCAAGGCAATCCAGGCAAGGCAAGGCAAGGCAATTCCAGGCAAGGCAATTCCAGGCAAGGTAAGGCAAGGCAAGGCAATCCAGGCAAGGCAATTCCAGGCAAGGCAAGGCAGGCAAGGCAAGGCAAGGCAATTCCAGGCAAGGCAATTCAGGCAAGGCAAGGCAAGGCAAGACAAGGCAAGGCAATTCCAGGCAAGGAAAGGCAAGGCAATTCAGGCAAGGCAGGCAAGGCAAGCAAGGCAAGGCAAGACAAGGCAAATCCAGGCAAGGCAAATTCCGGCAAGACAAGGCAAGGCAAAAGGCAAGGCAATTCCAGGCAAGGCAAGGCAAGAAAAATCCAGGCAAAGCAAGGCAAGGCAATTCAGGCAAGGCAAGGCAAATCAAGGCAAGGCAAGCAAATCCAGGCAAGGCAAGGCAATTCCAGGCAAGGCAAATCAGGCAAGGCAAGGCAAATCAGGCAAGGCAAATCAAGGCAAGGCAATTCAGGCAAGGCAATCAGGCAAGGCAAGGCAAATTCAGGCAAGGCAAGACAAGGCAAATCCAGGCAAGGCAAGGCAATTCCAGGCAAGGCAAATCAGGCAAGGCAAGGCAATTCAGGCAAGGCAAATCAAGGCAAGGCAATTCAGGCAAGGCAATCAGGCAAGGCAAGGCAAATTCAGGCAAGGCAAGACAAGGCAAATCCAGGCAAGAAAAATCCAGGCAAGGCAAAAGGCAAGGCAATTCCAGGCAAGGCAATTCAGGCAAGGCAATCCAGGCAAGGCAAGGCAAGGCAAATCAAGGCAAGGCAAGGCAAGACAAGGCAAGGCAATTCAGGCAAGGCAAGGCAATTCAGGCAAGGCAAGGCAAGGCAAATCCAGGCAAAACAAGGCAAGGCAAGGCAAGCAAGGCAAGGCAATTCAGGCAAGGCAATTCAGGCAAGGCAATCCAGGCAAGGCAATTCAGGCAAGGCAAGCAAGGCAAATCCAGGAAAGGCAAGGCAAGAAAAGGCAAGGCAAGGCAAATCCAGGCAAGGCAAAAGGCAAATCCAGGCAAGACAAGGCAAGGCAAGAAAAGGCAAGGCAAATCAAGGCAAGGCAAGGCAAGGCAATTCAGGCAAGGCAATTCCAGGCAAGGCAAGACAAGGCAAATCCAGGCAAGGAAAATCAGGCAAGGCAAGGCAAATTCAGGCAAGGCAAGGCAAGACAAATCAGGCAAGGCAAGGCAAAGGCAAGGCAAGGCAAGGCAATTCCAGGCAAGGCAAGGCAAGGCAGGCAAGGCAAGCAAGGCAAGGCAATTCCAGGCAAGGCAATTCCAGGCAAGGCAAGGCAAGACAAATCCAGGCAAGACAAGGCAAGGCAAGACAAGGCAAGGCAAGGCAATTCAGGCAAGGCAAGGCAATTCCAGGCAAGGCAAGAAAAGGCAAGGCAAATCCAGGAAAGGCAAGGCAAGACAAGGCAAGGCAAGGAAAATCCAGGCAAGGCAAATTCAGGCAAGGCAAGGCAAGGCAATTCAGGCAAGGCAATTCAGGCAAGGCAAGGCAAGGCAAGGCAATTCAGGCAAGGCAAGAAAAGGCAAGGCAAAGGCAAGGCAATTCCAGGCAAGGCAATTCAGGCAAGGCAAGGCAAGGCAATTCAGGCAAGGCAAGGTAAGGCAAGGCAAGGCAAAACAAGGCAAATCCAGGCAAGGCAAGAAAAATCCAGGCAAAGGCAAGGCAAAAAGGCAAGGCAAGGAAAATCAGGCAAGGCAAATCAGGCAAGGCAAATCCAGGCAAGGCAAAGGCAAATCAAGGCAAGGCAAACCAGGCAAGGCAAGGCAAGCCAAGAAAAATCCAGGCAAGACAAGGCAAGGAAAGGCAAGAAAAGGCAAGGCAAAGGCAAGGCAAGCAAATCCAGGCAAAGGCAAGGCAAATCAAGGCAAGGCAGGCAAGGCAAATCAGGCAAGACAAATCAGGCAAGGCAAAACAAGGCAAGGCAAATCCAGGCAAGGCAAGGAAAATCCAGGCAAGGCAAGACAAGGCAAATCCAGGCAAGACAAGGCAAGGCAAATCCAGGCAAGGCAAGGCAAGGCAAATCCAGGCAAAAAGGCAAGGCAAGCAAATCCAGGCAAGAAAATCCAGGCAAAGGCAAGGCAAGGCAAATCCAGGCAAGGCAAATCCAGGCAAGGCAAGGCAAGGCAAGGAAAGGCAAGGCAAGCAAATCCAGGCAAGAAAAATCCAGGCAAAACAAGGCAAGGCAAAACAAGGCAAATCCAGGCAAGGCAAATCAAGGCAAGGCAAGGCAAGGCAAAAAGGCAAGGCAAATCAAGGCAAGGCAAATCCAGGCAAGGCAAGGAAAGGCAAGGCAATTCAGGCAAGGCAAATCAAGGCAAGGCAAGGCAATTCCAGGCAAGGCAATTCCAGGCAAGGCAAGGCAATTCAGGCAAGGCAATTCAGGCAAGGCAAATCCAGGCAAAACAAGGCAAGGCAATTCAGGCAAGGCAAATCAAGGCAAGGCAAGGCAATTCCAGGCAAGGCAATTCCAGGCAAGGCAAGGCAATTCAGGCAAGGCAATTCAGGCAAGGCAATTCCAGGCAAGACAAGGCAAGGCAATTCAGGCAAGGCAATTCCAGGCAAGGCAAGGCAATTCCAGGCAAGACAAGGCAAGGCAAGGCAATTCCAGACCAGGCAAGGCAAGACAATTCCAATCAAGGCAAGGCAAGGCAATTCAGGCAAGGCAAAACAAGGCAAATCCAGGCAAAGGCAAGGCAAGACAAATCCAGGCAAGCAAGGCAAGGCAAGGCAAGGCAAATCAAGGCAAGGCAATTCAGGCAAGGCAAGCAAGGCAAGGCAATTCCAGGCAAGGCAAGGCAATTCCAGGCAAGGCAAAGGCAAGGCAAGAAAAGGCAAGGCAAAACAAGGCAAATCAGGCAAGGCAATTCCAGGCAAGGCAAAACAAGGCAAGGCAAAATCCAGGCAAAGGCAAGGCAAGCAAGGCAAATCCAGGCAAAACAAATCAGGCAAGGCAAATCCAGGCAAAAAGGCAAGGCAAAAGGCAAATCAGGCAAGGCAAGGCAAGGAAAGGCAAAGCAAATCCAGGCAAGGCAAATCAAGGCAAGGCAAATCAAGGCAAGAATAGGCAAATCAAGGCAAAGCAACTCAAGGCAAGGCAAGGGAAGGCAAATCCAGGCAAGGAAAGGCAAGGCAAGGCAAATCCAGGCACGGCAAGGCAAGGCAAAAGGCAAATCCAGGCAAGGCAAGGAAAATCCAGGCAAGGCAAATCCAGGCAAAAAGGCAAGGCAAGAAAAGGCAAGGCAAATCAGGCAAGGCAAGGCAAATCAGGCAAGACAAATCAGGCAAGACAAATCAGGCAAGACAAATCAGGCAAGGCAAATCAAGGCAAGGCAAGGCAAGGCAAGGCAAGGCAAGCAAGGCAAGGCAAGGCCAGGCAAGGTAAATCCAGGCAAGGCAAGCAAGGCAAATCCAGGCAAGGCAAATCAGGCAAGAAAAATCCAGGCAAAACAAATCAGGCAAGGCAATTCAGGCAAGACAAGGCAAGGCAATCCAGGCAAGGAAATCAGGCAAGGCAAAAGGCAAATCCAGGCAAAGGCAAGGCAATTCAGGCAAGGCAATTCCAGGCAAGGCAAGGAAAGGCAAGGCAATTCAGGCAAGGCAATTCAGGCAAGGCAAGAAAAGGCAAGGCAATTCAGGCAAGGCAATTCCAGGCAAGGCAAGGCAATTCAGGCAAGGCAATTCAGGCAAGGCAATTCAGGCAAGGCAAATCAGGCAAGGCAATTTAGGCAAGGCAATTCAGGCAAGGCAATTCAGGCAAGGCAAGGCAGGCAAGGCAATTCAGGCAAGGCAATTCCAGGCAAGGCAGGCAAGGCAATTCAGGCAAGGCAATTCCAGGCAAGGCAAGACAATTCCAGGCAAGGCAAGGTAAGGCAAGGCAAATCAGGCAAGGCAATTCAGGCAAGGCAATTCAGGCAAGGCAAAGCAAGGCAAGGCAATTCAGGCAAGGCAATTCAGGCAAGGCAAAGGCAAGGCAAGAAAAGGCAAGGCAATTCAGGCAAGGCAGGCAAGGCAAATCCAGGCAAGCAAGGCAATTCAGGCAAGGCAAGAAAAGGCAAGGCAAGAAAAGGCAAGGCAATTCCAGGCAAGGCAATTCAGGCAAGGCAAGGCAAAACAAGGCAAGGCAAAGCAAGGCAAGGCAGGCAAGGCAAGAAAAGGCAAGGCAATTCCAGGCAAGGCAAGGCAATTCAGGCAAGGCAAGCAAGGCAAGGCAAGGCAAAAGGCAAATCCAGGCAGGCAAGGCAAGAAAAGGCAAGGCAAGGCAAGGCAATTCAGGCAAGGCAAGGCAAGGCAAGGCAATTCCAGGCAAGGCAATTCCAGGCAAGACAAGGCAAGGCAAAAGGCAAGGCAATTCAGGCAAGACAAGGCAAGGCAATTCCAGGCAAGGCAATTCAGGCAAGGCAAGCAAGGCAAGGCAGGCAAGGCAATTCAGGCAAGGCAAAACAAGGCAAGGCAATTCAGGCAAGACAATTCCAGGCAAGGCAAAAGGCAAGGCAGGCAAGGCAAGGCAAATCAAGGCAAGGCAAGGTAAGGCAAGGCAAGGCAATTCAGGCAAGGCAATCCAGGCAAGGCAAGGCAATTTAGGCAAGGCAAGGAAAATCCAGGCAAAACAAGGCAAGGCAATGCAAGGCAAGGCAAGCAAGGCAATTCCAGGCAAGACAAATCCAGGCAAAAAGGCAAGGCAAGGCAATTCCAGGCAAGGCAAAACAAGGCAAGGCAAATCCAGCAAGGCAAGGCAAGGCAATCAGGCAAGGCAATCCAGGCAAGGCAAGGCAAGACAAATCAGGCAAGGCAAATCAAGGCAAGGCAAATCAGGCAAGGCAAATCAGGCAAGGCAAGGAAAATCCAGGCAAGGCAAGGCAAATCAGGCAAGGCAAAACAGGCAAGGCAAGGCAAAGGCAAGGCAAGGCAATCCAGGCAAGGCAAAACAAATCAGGCAAGGCAAAACAAATCAGGCAAGAAAAGGCAAGGCAAAACAAGGCAAGGCAAGGCAAGGCAAGGCAATCCAGGCAAAACAAGGCAAGGCAAGGCAATCCAGGCAAGGAAAATCCAGGCAAAAAGGCAAGGCAAGGCAAATCAAGGCAAGGCAAATCAGGCAAGGAAAATCCAGGCAAGGCAAGGCAAGGAAAATCCAGGCAAAGGCAAGGCAAAACAAATCCAGGCAAGACAAATCCAGGCAAAAAGGCAAGGCAAAAGGCAAGGCAAGGCAAATCCAGGCAAGGCAATTCCAGGCAAGGCAATTCAGGCAAGGAAAATCCAGGCAAGGCAATTCAGGCAAGAAAAGGCAAGGCAAATCCAGGCAAGAAATTCCAGGCAAGGAAATTCCAGGCAAGAAAAATCAGGCAAGGCAAGACAAGGCAATTCCAGGCAAGGCAATGCAAGGCAAGGCAGGCAATTCCAGGCAAGAAAAGGCAAGGCAATTTAGGCAAGGCAATTCAGGCAAGGCAATTTAGGCAAGGCAATTCCAGGCAAGCAAGGCAAGAAAAGGCAAGGCAAAAATCCAGGCAAAAAGGCAAATCCAGCAAGGCAAGGCAATTTAGGCAAGGCAATTTAGGCAAGGCAATTCCAGGCAAGGCAAGACAAGGCAATTCCAGGCAAGGCAATTCCAGCAAGGCAAGGCAATTCAGGCAAGGCAAGCAAATCCAGGCAAAGGCAAGGCAATTCAGGCAAGGCAATTCAGGCAAGGCAATCAGGCAAGAAAAGGCAATTCCAGGCAAGAAAAGGCAAGGCAAAACAATTCCAGGCAAGGCAACAAGGCAAGGCAATTCCAGGCAATTCCAGGCAAGGCAAATCCAGGCAAAGGCAAGGCAAGGCAATTCAGGCAAGGAAAGGCAAGGCAATTCAAGGCAAGGCAACCAGGCAAGGCAATTCCAGGCAAGGCAATTTAGGCAAGGCAATTTAGGCAAGGCAAGGAAATTCCAGGCAAGGCAATTCCAGGCAAGGCAATCAGGCAAGGCAAGCAAGGCAATTCAGGCAAGGCAAGAAATTCCAGGCAAGGCAAGCAAGGCAAGGAAAGGCAATTCCAGGCAAGGCAAGCAAGGCAAGGCAAGGCAATTCAGGCAAGGAAAATCCAGGCAAGGCAATTCCAGGCAAGGCAAAACAATTCCAGGCAAGCAAGGCAAGGCAAGGCAATTCCAGGCAAGGCAATTCAGGCAAGGCAAGGCAAGGCAACAAGGCAAGGCAAGGCAAGGCAATTCAGGCAAGGCAAGACAAGGCAAGGCAATTCAGGCAAGGCAATTCAGGCAAGAAAAGGCAAGGCAAAACAATTCCAGGCAAGACAAGGCAAGGCAAGCAAGGCAAGAAAAGGCAAGGCAATTCAGGCAAGGCAATTCAGGCAAGGCAAGGCAAGGCAGGCAAGGCAATTCAGGCAAGACAAGGCAAGGCAAGCAAGCAAGGCAAGGCAAGAAATTCCAGGCAAGAAAAGGCAAGGCAAGCAAGGCAATTCAGGCAAGGCAAGGAAGGCAAGGCAAGGCAAGCAGGCAAGGCAAAACAAATCCAGGCAAGGAAATTCCAGGCAAGGCAAGGCAATTCAGGCAAGGCAATCCAGGCAAGAAAATTCAGGCAAGGCAAAAGGCAAGGCAAGCAAGGCAAGGAAGGCAAGGCAAAACAGGCAAGGCAAATCAGGCAAGCAAATCAGGCAAGGCAGGCAAGGCAAGGCAAAACAGGCAAGGCAAGGAAAATCCAGGCAAGAAAGGCAAGGCAAGGCAAAACAAATCCAGGCAAGAAAATCCAGGCAAAAAGGCAAGGCAAAGGCAAGGCAATCCAGGCAAGGCAACAAGGCAAGGCAAATCAAGGCAAGGCAATCCAGGCAAGGCAAGGCAATCCAGGCAAAAAGGCAAGGCAATCCAGGAAAGGCAAGGCAATCAGGCAAGGCAAGCAAATCCAGGCAAGAAAAGGCAAGGCAAGCAAAGGCAAGGCAAGGCAAGGCAAATCCAGGCAAGGCAAGAAAGGCAAGGCAATCAGGCAAGGCAATTCAGGCAAGGCAAAACAAGGCAAGGCAAGAAAATCCAGGCAAGCAAGGCAAGGCAAAAGGCAAATCAGGCAAGGCAATCAAGGCAAGGCAATCAAGGCAAGGCAAGGCAAATCCAGACAAGGCAAGGCAAATCCAGGCAAGGCAAGGCAAGCAATTCCAGGCAGGCAAGGCAAGGCAAAACAGGCAAGGCAATTCAGGCAAGGAAAGCAAGGCAAGGAAGGCAAGGCAAAACAAATCCAGGCAAGCAAGGCAAGCAAGCAAGGCAAGGCAAAACAAATCCAGGCAAGAAAGGCAAGGCAAAAAGGCAAGGCAAATCAGGCAAGGCAAGACAAATCAGGCAAGGAAAGGCAAGGCAGGCAAGGCAAGGCAAGGCAAGGCAAGGCAAGGCAAGGCAAGAAAATTCAGGCAAGGCAAGGAAATTTCAGGCAAGGCAAGAAAATTCAGGCAAGGCAAAACAAGGCAAGACAAGGCAATTCCAGGCAAGGCAAGGCAAGAAAGCAAGGCAAAACAAGGCAAGGCAAGGCAAGGCAAGGCAAGAAAATTCAGGCAAGGCAAGGTAAGGCAAGGCAAGGCAATTCAGGCAAGGCAATCCAGGCAAAACAAATCAGGCAAAACAAATCAGGCAAAACAAGGCAAGGCAATCAGGCAAGAAAATCCAGGCAAGGCAAAGGCAAGGCAAAAATCCAGGCAAAAAGGCAAATCAGGCAAGGCAAAACAAGGCAAAACAAATCCAGGCAAGGCAATCCAGGCAAGAAAGGCAAGGAAAATCCAGGCAAGGCAGGCAAGGCAGGCAAGGCAAGACAAGGCAAGGAAAATCCAGGCAAGAAAGGCAAGGCAAGGCAAAACAAATCAGGCAAGGCAAGGCAAGGCAAGGCAATTCAGGCAAGCAAGGCAAAGGCAAGCAAGGCAAGGCAATCCAGGCAAGGCAAAACAGGCAAGGCAAGCAAAGGCAAGGCAAAACAGGCAAGGCAAGGCAATCAGGCAAGGCAATCAGGCAAGGCAAAACAAGGCAATCCAGGCAAGGCAATTCAGGCAAGGCAAGACAGGCAAGGCAAGCAAATCCAGGCAAGGCAAGGAAAATCCAGGCAAAAAGGCAAGGCAAGGCAAGGCAAGGCAAATCCAGGCAGGCAAGGCAATCCAGGCAAGGCAAGCAAGGCAAGAAAATCCAGGCAAAGGCAAGGCAAGCAAGGCAAAAGGCAAATCAGGCAAGGCAATCCAGGCAAGGCAAGGCAAGCAAATCCAGGCAAGCAAGGCAAAAAGGCAAGGCAAGGCAAAGCAAGGCAAGGCAGGCAAGGCAAAGCAAGGCAAAGGCAAGCAAGGCAAAACAGGCAAGGCAATTCCAGGCAAGGCAATTCAGGCAAGGCAAGGCAAGGCAATTCAGGCAAGGCAATTCAGGCAAGGCAAGCAAGGCAAGGCAAGAAAGGCAATTCCAGGCAAGAAAATTCCAGGCAAGGCAAGGCAAGGTAAGGCAAGGCAAGGCAATTCAGGCAAGGCAAAAAAGGCAAGGCAAGGCAATTCCAGGCAAGAAAATTCCAGGCAAGCAAGGCAAGGCAAGGCAAGCAATTCCAGGCAAGGCAATCCAGGCAAGAAGGCAAGGCAAGCAAGGCAAGAAAATTCCAGGCAAGCAAGGCAATCCAGGCAGGCAAGGCAAGACAATTCCAGGCAAGGCAAGGCAAGAAAAGGCAAGGCAAGGCAAGGCAAGGCAATTTAGGCAAGGCAAGGCAAGGCAAGCAGGCAAGGCAATCCAGGCAAGGCAAGGCAGGCAAGGCAATCAGGCAAGGCAAGGCAAGGCAAAACAAGGCAATTCCAGGCAGGCAAGGCAAGGAAGGCAAGGCAATTTAGGCAAGGCAAGGCAAGGCAATTCCAGGCAAGCAAGGCAGGCAAGGCAATTTAGGCAAGGCAAGGCAATCAGGCAAGGCAAAACAAGGCAAGAAAGGCAAGGCAACAGGCAAGGCAAAACAAGGCAAGGCAATTTAGGCAAGGCAAGGAAAGGCAAGGCAAGGCAAGGTAAGGCAAGGCAAGGCAATTTAGGCAAGGCAATTCAGGCAAGGCAAGGCAAGGCAAGGTAAGGCAAGGCAATTCAGGCAAGAAAAGGCAAGGCAAGAAAGGCAATTCCAGGCAAGGCAAGGCAAAAGGCAAGGCAATTCAGGCAAGGCAATTCAGGCAAGGCAAGAAAGGCAAGGCAATTCAGGCAAGGCAAAGGCAAGAAAGGCAAGAAAATTCCAGGCAAGGAAAGCAAGGCAAGGCAGGCAAGGCAAAGGCAATTCCAGGAAAGGCAATTCCAGGCAAGGCAAGGCAAGGCAATTCAGGCAAGGCAATTTAGGCAAGGCAAAACAAGGCAAGGCAAGGCAATTTAGGCAAGGCAAGGCAAAACAAATCCAGGCAAAAAGGCAAGGCAGGCAAGGCAATTCAGGCAAGGCAAGCAAGGCAAGGCAAGGCAATTCAGGCAAGGCAAGGCAATTCAGGCAAGGAAATTCAGGCAAGGCAAGAAGGCAAGGCAAAAATTCCAGGCAAGGCAAGGCAAGGCAAGGCAAGGCAAGCAAGGCAAGCAATTCCAGGCAAAGGCAAGGCAGGCAAGCAAGGCAAGGCAATTCAGGCAAGGCAATTCCAGGCAAGGAAAGGCAAGGAAAGGCAAGGCAAAACAAGGCAATTCCAGGTAAGGCAAGGCAAAACAAGGCAATTCCAGCAAGGCAATTCAGGCAAGGCAGGCAATTCCAGGCAAGAAAAAGGCAAGGCAAGGCAAGCAAGGCAAGGCAAAATTCCAGGCAAGGCAAGGCAAGGCAATTTCAGGAAAGGCAAGGCAAGGCAAAGGCAATTCCAGAAAGGCAATTCCAGGCAAGGCAAAACAAGGCAAGGCAAGGCAATTCCAGAAAGGCAATTCCAGGCAGGCAAGGCAAGCAAGGCAATTCAGCAAGGCAAGGCAACAAGGCAAGGCAGGCAGGCAAGGCAATTTAGGCAAGGCAAGGCAAGGCAAGGCAAAGGCAAGGCAGGCAGGCAAGGCAAGAAAGGCAATTCAGGCAAGGCAAGAAAATTCCAGGCAAGGCAAGGCAGCAAGGCAAGGCATTCAGGCAAGGCAAGAAAGCAAGGCAAGGCAGGCAAGGCAAGGCAAGGCAATTCAGGCAAGGCAATCAGGCAAAAAGGCAAGGCAGGCAAGGCAATTCCAGCAAGGCAAGGCAGCAAGGCAAGGCAGGCAAGGCAATCCAGGCAAAGGCAAGAAAGGCAAGGCAAGAAGGCAAGGCAAGCAAGGCAAGCAAGGCAATCAGGCAAGGCAAGCAAGGCAAGAAAGCAAGGCAAGGAAAATCAGGCAAGGCAAATCCAGGCAAGGCAAAGGCAAATCCAGGCAAGAAAATCCAGGCAAAGGCAAGGCAAGGCAATCAAGGCAAGGCAGGCAAGGCAAGGCAATTTAGGCAAGGCAAGGCAGGCAAGGCAATCCAGGCAAGACAATTCCAGGCAAAGGCAAAACAAGGCAATTCAGGCAAGGCAATCCAGGCAAGGCAAGGCAAGGCAAAACAAATCAGGCAAGGCAATTCCAGGCAAGAAAGGCAAGGCAAGGAAGGCAAGGCAAGGCAAGCAAGGCAAAGGCAATTCCAGCAAGGCAAGGCAAGGCAAAGGCAAATCAGGCAAGGCAAATCCAAGGCAAGGCAAGGCAAGGCAAGCAAATCCAGGCAAGCAAATCCAGGCAAGGCAATCCAGGCAAGGTAAGGCAAGGCAATTCAGGCAAGGCAAGAAAAGGCAAGGCAATCCAGGCAAGGCAATCAGGCAAGGCAAAACAAATCAGGCAAAAAGGCAAGGCAAGGCAAGACAAGGCAAGGCAAGGCAAGCAAGGCAATTTCAGGAAAGGCAAGAAAGCAAGGCAATTCAGGCAAGCAAGGCAAGGAAAATCCAGGCAAGCAAGGCAATTCAGGCAAGGCAAAGCAAGGCAAAAGGCAATTCAGGCAAGGCAATTCCAGGCAAGGTAAGGCAAGGCAATTCAGGCAAGGAAATTTCAGGCAAGACAAGGCAAGGCAAGCAAGGCAAGGAAGGCAAGGCAAGGAAAGGCAAGGCAAGGAAAGGCAATTCCAGCAAGGCAAGGCAAGCAAGGCAAGGCAATTTAGGCAAGGCAATTTCAGGAAAGGCAAGGCAAGGCAAAACAAGGCAAGGCAGCAAGGCAAGGCAGGCAATTCCAGGTAAGGCAAGGCAAAAGGCAATTCCAGGCAAGCAAGGCAAGAAAGGCAAGGCAAGAAAATTCCAGGCAAGGCAATTTAGGCAAGGCAAGGCAAGGAAATTCCAGGCAAAACAAATCAGGCAAGACAAGGCAATTCCAGGCAAGGCAGGCAAGGCAATTTAGGCAAGGCAATTCAGGCAAAACAAGGCAAGCAAGGCAAAACAAGGCAAGCAAGGCAAGGCAAGGCATTCCAGGCAAGGCAGGCAAGGCAAAACAAGGCAATTCCAGGCAAGGCAATTCAAGGCAAGGCAAAACAAGGCAAGGCAAGGCAAAACAAGGCAATTCCAGGCAAGAAAATTCAGGCAAAACAAGGCAATCCAGGCAAGGCATTCCAGGCAAGGCAAGAAAGGCAATTCAGGCAAGGCAATTCAAGGCAAG
Source organism: Saguinus midas (assembly GCA_021498475.1). NCBI lineage: Eukaryota > Metazoa > Chordata > Mammalia > Primates > Cebidae > Saguinus > Saguinus midas. Next base: position 137,359,229 of record CM038401.1, on the reverse strand, counting down.
GCAAGGAAAGGCAAGGCAAAAGGCAATTCCAGCAAGGCAAGGCAAGGCAAGGCAAGGCAATTCAGGCAAGGCAAGGCAAGGCAGGCAAGGCAATTTAGGCAAGGCAATTTAGGCAAGGCAAGGAAGGCAAGGCAAGGCAGGAAAGGCAATTCAGGCAAGGCAAGAAAAGGCAAGGCAAAACAGGCAAGGCAATTCCAGGCAAGGCAAGGCAAGACAAGGCAAGGCAAGGCAAGGCAATTCCAGGCAAGGAAAGGCAAGGCAAGGCAAGCAAGGCAAGGTAAGGCAAGGCAAGGCAAAGGCAAGGCAGGCAAGGCAATCCAGGCAAAACAAGGCAAGGCAGGCAAGGCAAGAAAAGGCAAGGAAAGGCAAGGAAAATCAGGCAAAAAGGCAATTCCAGGAAAGGCAAGGCAAGACAAGGCAAGGAAATTCCAGGCAAGGCAAGGCAAGGCAAGGCAAGGCAAGGCAATCAAGGCAAGGCAATTTAGGCAAGGCAAGGAAGGCAAGGCAATTTAGGCAAGGCAAGAAATTTCAGGCAAGGCAAGCAATTCCAGGCAAGGCAATTCCAGGCAAGGCAGGCAAGGCAAGGAAGGCAAGGCAATTCAGGCAAGGCAATTCAGGCAAGAAAGGCAAGGCAAGGCAAGGTAATTCCAGGCAAGGCAATTCAGGCAAGGCAAAACAAGGCAAGGAAATTCAGGCAAGGCAATTTAGGCAAGGCAAGGCAGGCAAGGCAATTCAGGCAAGGAAAATCCAGGCAAGCAAGGCAATTCAGGCAAGGCAATTCCAGCAAGGCAAGGCAAGCAGGCAAGGCAATTCCAGGTAAGGCAAGGCAAGGCATTCCAGGCAAGGCAATTCAGGCAAGGCAAAACAAGGCAAGGCAAGCAAGGCAAAACAAATCAGGCAAGGAAAATCCAGGCAAAAAGGCAAGGCAATTCAGGCAAGGCAATTCAAGGCAAGGCAACAAGGCAAGGCAAAAGGCAATTCAGGAAAGGCAATTCCAGGTAAGGCAAGGCAATTCAGCAAGGCAAGGCAAGCAAGCAAGGCAAGGCAATTCAGGCAAGGCAATTCCAGGTAAGGCAAGGCAAGGCAGGCAAGGCAATTCAGGCAAGGCAATCAAGGCAAGGCAAGACAATTCCAGGCAAGGCAATTCCAGGCAAGGCAAGCAAGGCAAGGCAAAAATTCCAGGCAAGGCAACAAGGCAAGGCAAGAAGGCAAGGCAAAGGCAAGGCAATCCAGGCAAGGCAATTTAGGCAAGGCAAGGCAAGGCAAGGCAAGAAAGGCAATTCCAGGCAAGAAAATTCAGGCAAAACAAGGCAAGGCAAGAAAGCAAGGCAAGGCAAGCAAGGCAAGGCAAAAATTCCAGGCAAGGCAAGGTAAGGCAAGGCAAGGCAATTCCAGCAAGGCAAGGCAAGCAGGCAAGGCAAGGCAATCAGGCAAGGCAAGGCAAGGCAATTAGGCAAGGCAAGACAATTCCAGGCAATTCCAGGCAGGCAAGGCAATGCAAGGCAAGGCAAAAATCCAGGCAAGGAAAGGCAAGGAAAGGCAAGGCAATTTAGGCAAGGCAAGGCAATGCAAGGCAAGGCAAGCAGGCAAGGCAAAGGCAAGGCAATTCAGGCAAGGCAATTCAGGCAAGCAAGGCAAGGCAAATCCAGGCAAGGCAAGGCAGGCAAGGCAAAGGCAAGGCAGGCAATTCCAGGCAAGGCAAGCAAGGCAATTCAGGCAAGGCAAGAAAATTCCAGGCAAGGCAGGCAAGCAAGGCAAAAGGCAATTCAGGAAAGGCAATTCAGGCAAGGCAAGAAAATCCAGGCAAGACAAGGCAAGGAAAGGCAATTCAGGCAAGGCAACAAGGCAAGGCAAAACAAGGCAATTCCAGGCAAGGCAAGGTAAGGCAAGGCAAGGCAATTAAGGCAAGGCAAAGGCAAATCAAGGCAAGGCAAGCAGGCAAGGCAATTCAGGCAAGGCAATTCAGCAAGGCAAGGCAAAAGGCAATTCAGGCAAGAAAGGCAATTCCAGGCAAGGCAAGGCAAAACAAGGCAAGGCAATCAAGGCAAGGCAATTCCAGGCAGGCAAGGCAAACAGGCAAGGCAAGGCAAGCAAGGCAATTCAGCAAGGCAAGGCAGGCAAGGCAATTCAGGCAAGACAAGGCAAGGCAAAACAAGGCAAGGCAATTCAGGCAAGCAAGGCAAGGCAAGCAAGGCAAGGCAATTCAGGCAAGCAAGGCAAGGCAAGGCAAGGCAAGGCAAGCAAGGCAATTCCAGGAAGGCAAGGCAAGCAAGGCAATTCAGGCAAGGCAAAAAGGCAAGGCAGGCAAGGCAATGCAAGGCAATTCCAGGAAAGGCAATTCAGGCAAGGCAACAAGGCAAGGCAATTCAGCAAGGCAAGGCAAGGCATTCCAGGCAAGGCAAGGCAAGGCAATTCAGGCAAGGTAAGGCAAGGCAAGGAAAGGCAATTCAGGCAAGGCAAGGCAAGACAAGGCAAGGCAGCAAGGCAAGGCAATTAGGCAAGGCAAGGAAAGGCAAGCAAGGCAATTCCAGGCAAGGTAATTCCAGGCAAGGCAAGGCAAAAGGCAATTCCAGGCAAGGCAAGCAAGGCAAGGCAAGGCAAGACAATTCCAGGCAAGAAATCCAGGCAAGCAAGGCAAGGCAAGGAAAGGCAATTCCAGGCAGGCAAGGCAAGGCAACAGGCAAGGCAATTTAGGCAAGGCAATTCCAGGCAAAGGCAAGGCAAGGCAGGCAAGGCAAGAAAGCAAGGCAAGCAAGGCAATTCAGGCAAGAAATTCCAGGCAAGGCAAACAGGCAAGGCAATTCAGGCAAGGCAAGGCAAGACAAGGCAATTCCAGCAAGGCAATTCAGCAAGGCAAGGCAGGAAAGGCAATTCAGGCAAGGCAGGCAAGGCAAGGCAATTAGGCAAGGCAATTTAGGCAAGGCAAGGCAAGGCAAGGCAAGGCAAGGCAATTCAGGCAAGGCAAGGCAGGCAAGGCAAAATTCCAGGCAAGGCAGGCAAGGCAAGGCAAGAAAAGGCAAGAAAGCAAGGCAAAAGGCAATTCAGGCAAGGCAAGCAAGGCAAGAAAATTCAGGCAAGGCAAAACAAATCAGGCAAAACAAATCCAGGCAAGGCAAGGCAATCAGGCAAAACAAATCAGGCAAGGCAATCCAGGCAAAAAGGCAAATCCAGGCAAGGTAAGGCAAGGCAAGCAAATCCAGGCAAGAAAAGGCAAGAAAGGCAAGGAAAATCCAGGCAAGGCAATTCCAGCAAGGCAAGGCAAGGCAATCAGGCAAGGCAAGGAAAATCCAGGCAAGGCAAGGCAAGAAAGGCAAGGCAAAACAAGGCAATCAGGCAAGCAAGGCAAAAAAGGCAAATCCAGGCAAGGCAATTCAGGCAAGGCAAGAAATCCAGGCAAAACAAGGCAATTCAGGCAAGCAAGGCAAGGCAAGGCAAGGCAATTAAGGCAAGGCAAGCAAGGCAAGGAAAGGCAAGGCAAATCAGGCAAGGCAATCCAGGCAAGAAAAGGCAAGGCAAGTCAAGGCAAGGCAAAGGCAAGGCAAGAAAATTTCAGGCAAGCAAGGCAAGGCAAGCAATTCAGGCAAGCAAGGCAAGGCAAGGCAAGGCAAAACAAGGCAATCAGGCAAGCAAGGCAAAAGGCAAGGCAAGGCAATTCCAGGCAGGCAAGGCAATCAGGCAAGGCAATTCAGGCAAGGCAAGGAAAGGCAAGGCAAGGCAACAGGCAAGGCAATTCCAAGGCAAGGCAAGAAGGCAAGGCAAAACAAGGCAATCAGGCAAGCAAATCAGGCAAGGCAACAGGCAAGGCAATTCAGGCAAGGCAATCCAGGCAAAACAAGGCAAGCAAATCCAGGCAGGCAAGGCAAACAGGCAAGGCAATTTAGGCAAGGCAAGACAATTCCAGGCAAGGCAAGGCAATTCCAAGGCAAGGCAATCCAGGCAAGGCAAAACAAGGCAATTCAGGCAAGGCAAAAGGCAAGGCAAGGCAATCAGGCAAGGCAAACAGGCAAGGCAAGGCAGGCAATTCCAGGCAAAACAAATCCAGGCAAAACAAGGCAAGGCAAGGAAAATCCAGGCAAGCAAGGCAAGAAAGCAAGGCAAGAAATCCAGGCAAGGCAATCCAGGAAAGGCAAGAAAGCAAGGCAAAAGCAAGGCAAGGCAAGAAATTCCAGGCAAGGCAAGGAAAGGCAATTCCAGGCAAGGCAAGGCAAGGTAAGGCAAGGCAATTCAGGCAAGGCAAGGCAAGGCAAGGTAAGGCAAGGCAATCCAGGCAAGGCAATTCCAGGCAAGCAAGGCAAGGCAAGGCAAGGCAGGAAAGGCAATTCCAGGCAAGGCAAGGAAAGGCAAGGCAAGGCAATCCAGGCAAAAAGGCAATTCAGGCAAGGCAAGGCAATTCAGGCAAGGCAAAAAATCCAGGCAAAAAGGCAATTCCAGGCAAGGCAAGGCAAGGCAAAAGGCAAGGCAGGCAAGGCAATTCCAGGAAAGGCAATTCCAGGCAAGGCAAGGCAAGGCAAGCAAGCAAGGCAATTCAGGCAAGGCAAGGCAAGGCAAGAAAGGCAAGGCAAGCAATTCCAGGCAAGGCAAGGCAAGGCATTCCAGGCAAGGCAATTCAGGCAAGGCAAGGCAGCAAGGCAATTCAGGCAAGGCAATTCCAGGCAAGGCAAGGCAATTCCAAGGCAAGGCAATTCAGGCAAGGCAAGGCAAGAAAATTTCAGGCAAGCAAGGCAAGGCAAGCAAGGCAAGGCAAGGAAAGGCAATTCAGGCAAGGCAAGGCAATCCAGGCAAGCAAGCAAGGCAAGCAAGGCAAGGCAATTCAGGCAAGGCAGGCAAGGCAAGGCAATTCCAGGCAAGGCAATTCAGGCAAGCAAGGCAAAACAGGCAAGGCAATTCCAGGCAAGACAAGACAAGGCAAGGCAATTCCAGGCAAGGCAATTCAGGCAAGGCAAGGCAAAACAAGGCAAGGCAATTCAGGCAAGGCAATCCAGGCAAAAAAGGCAAGGCAAGCAAGGCAAAACAAGGCAATTCAGGCAAGGCAAGCAAGGCAAGGCAAGGCAAGAAAATTTCAGGCAAGGCAATTCCAGACAAGGCAAGGCAAGGCAAGGCAAAACAAATCAGGCAAGCAAGGCAAGACAAGGCAAGGCAATTCCAGGCAAGACAAGACAAGGCAAGGCAGGCAATTCAGGCAAGAAAATTCCAGGCAAGGAATTCCAGGCAAGAAAATTTCAGGCAAGGCAACAAGGCAAGGCAAAACAAGGCAATTCCAGGCAAGGCAATTTAGGCAAGGCAAGGCAAGGAAGGCAAGGCAAGACAATTCCAGGCAAGGCAAAACAAGGCAAGGCAATTCCAGGCAAGGCAATTCAGGCAAGGCAAGGCAAGGCAAGCAAGGCAATTCCAGACAAGGCAAGGCAAGACAAGGCAAGGCAATTCAGGCAAGGCAATTCAGGAAAGGCAAGGCAAGGAAAGGCAAGAAAATTCCAGGCAAGGCAGGCAAGGCAATTCAGGCAAGGCAATTCAGGCAAGGCAGGCAATTCCAGGCAGGCAAGGCAAGGCCAGGCAAGGCAACCAGGCAAGGCAATTCAGGCAAGGCAAGGCAAGAAAGCAAGGCAAGGCACCCAGGCAAGGCAATTCCAGGCAAAGGCAAGGCAAGGCAATTCCAGGCAAGGCAATTAGGCAAGGCAAAGCAAGGCAAGAAAATTCCAGGCAATTCCAGGCAAGGCAAGCAATTCCAGGCAAGGCAATTCCAGGAAAGGCAAGGCAACCAGGCAAGGCAATTCAGGCAAGGCAGGCAAGGCAAGGCAAAAAGGCAAGGCAATCCAGGCAAGGCAATCAGGCAAGGCAAGGCAAGGAAATTTCAGGCAAGGCAAGCAAGGCAAGGCAAGCAGGCAAGGCAAGCAAGGCAAGGAAGGCAAGGCAAGGCAATCCAGGCAAGGCAAGGCAATTCCAGAAAGGCAAGGCAATCCAGGCAAGGAAAGGCAATTCCAGGCAAGGAAATTCCAGGCAAGGCAATTCAGGCAAGGCAAGGCAGGCAAGGCAAAACAAGGCAAGAAAAGGCAAGGCAAGGCAGGCAAGGCAAGAAAATTCCAGGCAAGGAAATTCCAGGCAAGCAAGGCAAGGAAAGGCAAGGCAAGCAAGGCAATTCCAGGCAAGCAAGGCAAGGAAATTCCAGGCAAGGCAAAGGCAAGGCAATTCCAGGCAAGGCAGCAAGGCAAGGCAAGGCAAGCAGGCAAGGCAAGGCAACCAGGCAAGGCAATTCAAGGCAAGGCAAGGAAGGCAAGGCAAGAGGCAAGGCAAGGAAAGGCAAGGCAACAGGCAAGGCAATCCAGGCAAAAAGGCAAGGCAGGCAAGGCAAGGCAGGCAATTCAGGCAAGGCAATGCAAGGCAAGGCAAAACAAGGCAAGGCAATTCCAAGGCAAGGCAAGGCAAGAAGGCAAGGCAAGAAAAGGCAAGGCAATTCAGGCAAGGAAAGGCAATTCAGGCAAGGCAATTCAGCAAGGCAAGGCAAGGCAAGGCAAGGAAGGCAAGGCAAAACAGGCAAGGCAAAGCAAGGCAAGGCAATTCAAGGCAAGGCAAGGCAATTAGGCAAGGCAAGGCAGCAAGGCAAGGCAATTCAGGCAAGGCAATTCAGGAAAGGCAAGGCAAGGTAAGGCAAGGCAATTCAAGGCAAGGCAAAGGCAAGGCAAGACAAGGCAATTCCAGGCAAGGCAAGCAAGGCAAGGAAGGCAAGGCAAGGCAATCCAGGCAAGGCATTCCAGGCAAGGCAAGCAAGGCAAGCAAGGCAATTCAGGCAAGGCAAGGCAAGGCAAGGCAAATCAGGCAAGACAAGGCAAGGCAAGCAAATCCAGGCAAGGCAATTCCAGGCAGGCAAGGCAAGGCAATTCAGGCAAGGCAAATCAGGCAAGGAAAATCAGGCAAGGCAAAACAAATCAGGCAAGGCAAGTCAAGGCAAGGCAAAAGGCAAGGCAATCCAGGCAAGGCAATCAGGCAAGGCAAATCAGGCAAGGCAAAACAAATCCAGGCAAGGCAAAAGGCAAATCAGGCAAGGAAAATCCAGGCAAGGCAAGGTAAGGCAAGGCAAGAAAATCCAGGCAAGGCAAGGCAAAGGCAAAACAAATCCAGGCAAAGGCAAGGCAAGGCAAGTCAAGGCAAGGCAAGACAAATCCAGGCAAGGCAAGAAAGCAAGGCAAAACAGGCAAGGCAAGAAAGGCAATTCCAGGCAGGCAAGGCAAGAAAAATCCAGGCAAGCAAGGCAAGGAAGGCAAGGCAAAAGGCAAGGCAAGAAGGCAAGGCAAAGGCAAGGCAATTCCAGGAAAGGCAATTCCAGGTAAGGCAAGGCAAGCAAGGCAAGAAAGCAAGGCAATTCAGGCAAGCAAGGCAAGGCAAGGCAATTTAGGCAAGGCAATTCAGGCAAGGCAATCAGGCAAGGCAAGCAAGGCAATTCAGGCAAGCAAGGCAATTCAGGCAAGGCAAGAAAAGGCAAGGCAAGGCAATTTAGGCAAGGCAATTCAGGCAAGGCAAGGCAAATCCAGGCAAAACAAGGCAAGGCAAGGCAATTCAGGCAAGCAAGGCAATTCCAGGCAAGGCAAGGTAAGGCAAGGCAATTCAGGCAAGGCAAGAAAGGCAAGGCAATGCAAGGCAAGGCAATTCAAGGCAAGGCAATTCCAGGTAAGGCAAGGCAAAACAGGCAAGGCAATTCAAGGCAAGGCAAGAAAATTCCAGGCAAGGAAATTCCAGGCAAGGCAAGGCAAGACAAGGCAAGGCAAGAAAAGGCAATTCCAGCAAGGCAAGGCAATTCAGGCAAGGCAAGGCAAGAAAATTCCAGGCAAAGAAAATCAAGGCAATGCAAGACAATTTTAGGCAAGGCAATTCCAGGTAAGGCAAGACAAGAGAATTCCAGGCAAGGCAGGCAATCCTGGAAAGGCTATTGCAGGGAAGGCAAGGTAAGAAAATTCCAGGCAAGGCAAGGCAAGGAAGGGCAAGGCAATTCCATGCAAGAAAATTTCAGGCAAGGCAAGACAAAGAAGGCAAGGAAATTTCAGACAATACCATTCCAGGCAAGACAAGAAAAGGTAATTCCAGGCAGGGAATTCCAGGCAAGGCAAGGAAAGGCAGGCAAGGCAAGGCAATTCAAGGCAAGGCAATTCAGGCAAGGCAAGGCAATTCAGGCAAGGCAAAAGGCAAGGCAAGGAAATTCCAGGCAAGGCAAATCAGGCAAGACAAGGCAAGACAAGGCAAGGCAAGGTAAGGCAAGGCAAGAAAATTCCAGGCAAGGCAATTCCAGGCAAGGCAAGGCAGGCAATTCCAGGCAAGGCAAGGCAATTCAGGCAAGGCAATTCAGGCAAGCAAGGCAAGGCAAAACAAGGCAAAAGGCAATTCCAGGCAAGGCAAGCAAGGCAATTCAAGGCAAGGCAATTCCAGGCAAGGCAATTCCAGAAAGGCAAGGCAATTCAGGCAAGGCAATTCCAGGCAAGCAATTCAGGCAAGGCAAGGCAACAAGGCAAGGCAGGCAAGGCAATTCCAGGCAAGGCAGGCAATTCCAGGAAAGGCAAGGCAAGACAAGGCAAGGCAAAAGGCAAGGCAAGGCAATTCAGGCAAGGCAATTCCAGGCAAGGCAACAAGGCAAGGCAACCCAGGCAAGGCAATTCAGGCAAGGCAATTCAGGCAAGGCAAAAGGCAAGCAAGGCAAGGCAATTCAGGCAAGGCAAGACAAGGCAAGGCAAAGGCAAGGAAATTTCAGGCAAGGCAAGGCAAGGCAATTCCAGGCAAGGCAACAGGCAAGGCAAGGAAAGGCAATTCAGGCAAGGCAATTCCAGGCAAGGCAAGGCAAGAAAGGCAATTCCAGGCAAGGCAATTCAGGCAAGGCAAGGCAAGGCAAAGGCAAGAAAGGCAAGGCAATTCAGGCAAGGCAAAACAAGGCAATTCCAGGCAAGGCAAAGGCAAGCAAGGCAAGCAAGGCAATTCAGGCAAGGCAACCCAGGCAAGGCAAGAAGGCAAGGCAAGGCAATTCCAGGCAAGGAAATTCAGGCAAGGCAACAAGGCAAGGCAAGCAAGGCAAGGAAAATCAGGCAAGACAATTCCAGGCAAGGCAAGCAAGGCAATTCAGGCAAGGCAAGCAAGGCAAGGAAATTCAGGCAAGGCAAGGCAATTTCAGGCAAGGCAAAAAATCCAGGCAAGGCAATTCAAGGCAAGGCAATTTTAGGCAAGGCAAAGCAAGGCAATTTTAGGCAAGGCAATTCCAGGCAAGGCAATTTTAGGCAAGGCAATTTCAGGCAAGGCAATTTCAGGCAAGGCAAGGCAAGGCAAGGAAAGGCAAGGCAATTCCAGGCAAGGAAATTCCAGGCAAGGCAATTTCAGGCAAGGCAATTTCAGGCAAGGCAATTCCAGGCAAGGCAATTCAGGCAAGGCAATTTTAGGCAAGGCAATTCCAGGCAAGGCAAGCAAGGCAATTCCAGGCAAGGCAAGCAGGCAAGGCAAAAGGCAAGGCAAGGCAATTCCAGGCAAGCAAGGCAAGGCAAGGCAATTCCAGGAAAGGCAATTCCAGGCAAGACAAGGAAAAGCAAGGCAAGGCAAGGTAATTCCAGGCAAGGCAATTTTAGGCAAGGCAAGGCAAGGCAAAACAAGGCAATTCAGGCAAGGCAAAACAAGGCAAGGCAAGACAATTCCAGGCAATGCAATTTCAGGCAAGGCAAACAATTCCAGGCAAGACAAGGCAGGCAAGGCAAAGGCAAGGCAAGCAAGGCAATTTCAGGCAAGGCAATTCCAGGCAAGGCAAAGCAATTCCAGGCAAGGTAAGGCAGGGCAATAAAAGGCAAGGCAAGGCAATCCAGGCAAGGCAATTCAGGCAAAGGCAAGGCAAGACAAGGCAAGGCAAGGCAATTCAAGGCAAGGAAATTCAGGCAAGAAAAGGCAAAACAAGGCAATTCCAGGCAAGGCAAGGCAATGCAAGGCAAGGCAATTTCAGGCAAGGCAATCAGGCAAGGCAAGCAAGGCAAGGCAATTCAGGCAAGGCAATTTCAGGCAAGGCAAGGCAAGGCAAGGCAAGGCAAGGCAATTCCAAGGCAAGGCAAGGCAAGCAAGGCAATTCAAGGCAAGGCAAGGCAAGTCAAGGCAAGTCAATTCCAGGCAATGCAATTTCAGGCAAGGCAAGACAATTCCAGGAAAGAAAAGGCAAGGGAAAGCAACGTCAGGCAAAGCAAAGCAATTACAGGTCATGCAATTCCAGGCAAGGCAAAGCAATTCCAGTTAAGGCAAGGAAAGACATGGCATGGCCAGGCAATTCCAGGAAAGGCAATTGCAAAAGAGGCAGGACAAGGCAAGGCAAGGCAATTCAAGGCAGGGATATTTCAGGCAAGTAAAAAAAAACTCAAGGCAATTCCAGGCAATGCAATGCAATGCAAGTCAAGGCAAGGCAATGCCAGGCAAAGCAAAACAAGGCAATGCAAGGAAAGGAAATTTCAGGCAATACAATTCCGTGCAAGGCAAGGCAAAGCAATTCCAGGCAAGGCAATTCCAAAAAAGGCAAGCAAGGCAAGGCAAGACAGTCCCAGGCAAAGTAACTTCAGGCAAGCCAATTTTTTGCATGACAAATTCAGGAAAGGCAAAGAAAGGCATTTCCAGGCAAGACAAGGGAAGACAAGACAAGTTAATTCTGAGGACGGTGATTCCAGGCAAGGAAAGGCAAGGCAAGGAAATTACAGGCAAGGAAATTCCAGGAAAGACAAGGCAAGGAAATGGAAGGCAATTTCAAACAAGGAAAGGCAAGACAATTCCAGGCAAGGCAAGGCAAGGCTGGCAATTCCATGGAAGGCAATTCTAGGCAAGCAAGACAAGAAAGGCAAGGCAATTACAGGCAAGGCATGCAAAGACAAGGCAATTCGAGGCAAGGCAACTTCAGGGAATGCAAGGCAAGGTAATTTTAGGAAAGGCAATTCAAAGCATGGCATAAAATGACAAGGAATGGCAAGTCAATTCCTGGCAATGCAATTTCAGCCAAGGCAGGGAAAGGCAAGACAAGGCAATTCCAGGCAAGGATGTTCCAGGCAAGGCAAAGAAAGGCAACTCAAGGCAATTACAGGCAAGGCAAGGCAAGGCAGGGCAATATTACGCAAAGCAAGACAAGACAATGCAAGGAAAGGCAATTTCAGGCAAGGCAGTAACAGGCGAGGAAAGGAAAGGCAAGGTAATTCCAAACAAAGCAATTCCAGTCAAGGCAAGACAAGACAAGACAATTTCTGGCAAGACTATTCCAAGTAAGGCAAGTCAAGGCAATACTATACAAGGCAATTTTAGGCAATTTCAGGCAAGTCAGGGCAAGGCAATTTCATGCAAGTACATTCTGGGCAAGATAAGACAAAAAAGGCAAGGCAATTCCAGGAAACGCCATTTGAGGCAAGACAAGTCAAGGCAATTCCAAGCAAGGCAATTTCAGGCAAGTCCAGGTAGGGCAAGGCAATGCAATTTTAGGCAGGCAAGTTTTAGGCAAAATAAGGCAATACAAGGGAAGGCAATGCAAAGCAAGGCAATTCCAGGCAAAGCACAGCAAGGCAAGGTAAGGCAAATCAATTTAAGGTAAGCCAATTAAAAGAAAGGCAATTTCAGGCAAGGCAAGTCAAGACAAGGCTGGAGAAGAAAATTTCAGGCAAAGCAAGTTTAGGCAAGGCAAGGTAAGGCAAGGCAAGTCAAGGCAAGGCAAGTCAAGGCAAGGCAAGTCAAGGTAATCCCAGGCTAGGCAATTAAAGTCAATGCAAGGCAAGGCAAGACAATTACACGTAAGGCAATCCCATGTGAAGAAAGGCAATGCAATGCAAGGCAATTCCAGGAAAGTCAATTCCAGGCAAGACAACACAAGGCAATTCCAGGCAAGGGAGGCAAGGGAGTGCAATTCCAGGCAGGACAATGTCAGGCAAGGCAAGGCAGGAAAATTAAGGGCAAGACAATTCCAGGCAAGGCAAGGCAAGCCAAGGCAATTCCAGGCAGGACAATTCCAGGCAAGGCAATTCTAGAAAAGGCAATGCAAGGCAAAACAAAAAAATGCAAATTCAGGCAAGGCAAGGCAAAGCAATTCCAGGCAAGGCAATTCCAAAAAAGGCAAGCAAGGCAAGGCAAAACAGTTCCAGTCATGGCAAGGCAATTCTAGAAAAGGCAATGCAAGGCAAGACAAAACAATGCAAATTCAGGCAAGGCAATTCCAGGCAATGCAATGCAAGGCAAGGCAAGGCAATTACAGGATCAGCAATTGTAAGAAAGGAAATTCCAAGCAAGAAAAGGCAAGTCAAGGCAATTACAGGCAAGGCAATTCCAGGTAAGGCAATTCTAGCCAATTCCAGGGAAGGCAATCACAGGCAAAGCAAGGCAATTCCAGGCAAAGGCAAGGCAAGGCAAGCAAGGCAATTCCAGGCAAGGCAAGGTAAGGCAAGGCAAGGCAGGGCAATTCCAGGCAAGGCAAAAATTCAGGCAAGGCAATTCAGGCAAGGCAAGGAAATTACAGGCAAAGCAAGACAAGGCAAGGCAAGGCAATTCAGGCAAGGCAATTTCAGGCAAGGCAAGAAAGGCAAGGCAAGGCAATTCAGGCAAGGCAAGAAAGGCAATTCCAGGCAAGTATAGGCAACACAATTACAGACAAGAAAAATTCAGCATGGCAAGGCAAGACCAGGCCAGACGAGGCAAGGCAATTTCAGTCAAGGAAAGGCAAGGCAGGGCAATTTCAGGCAAGGCAAGGCAGGGCAATTCCAGGCAGGAATATTCCAGACGAGGTAAGAAAAATCAAGGTAATTCTAGGCAAGGCAATTCCATACAAGGCAAGGAAACCCAAGGAAAAGCAATTTCAAACAGGGCAATTCCCCACTAGGCAAAATATGGCAATGCAAAAGAAAAATTCCTGGAAAGGAATGAAAATTTTAGACAAGGCAATTTTAGGCAAGACAAGGCATGGTAATTCCAGGCAAGGCAATTTCAGGCAAGGCAAGGCAAGGCAAGGCAAGAAAGGCAATTCCAGGCAAGGCAATTTCAGGCAAGGCAAGCAAGGCAAGGCAATTCCAGGCAAGGCAAGACAAGGCAAGGCAAGACAATTCCAAGCAAGGCAATTCGAGGCATGGCAAGGCAAGGCAATTCCAGACAATTCCAGGCAAGGCCAGGCCAGGCAAGGCAAGGCCAGGCCAGGCAAGGCAAAGCAAGGCAATTTTAGACAAGCTAATTTCAGAAAGGCAAGGAAAGGAAATTCCAGGCAAGGCAATAAGAGTCAAGGTAAGATAAGGCAAGGCAAGGCAATTACAGGCAAGGCAAGGCAATTCCAGGCAAGGCAGGCAAGGCAATGTAAGGCAAGGCAATTTCTGGAAAGGCAACTTGAGGCAAGACAATTGCCAGAAAGGCAGTTCCAGGCAAGACAAATCAAGACAAGTCAGAAAAAGACAATTTCAGAAAAGGCAATTTCAGCTAAGGCAAGGCAAGTTTATTCCAAGCAAGGCAATTCCTGTCAGGGCAAGCCAAGACAATACAAGGCAAGGCAATTTCAGGCAAAAAAACAAGGCAAGTCAATATGAAAGAAGGCAATTACAGTCAGGGAAAATCAAGATTACAGGTTCAGGCAAGGCTATTCCAGGAAGACAGCAGGGCACCACAGGCAAGAAAAGCAAGGCACGAAGACATTCCAGGCGGCAGCACAGGTACAGGCAAGGCAAGGCAAGGCAAGGCAATTCCAGGCAATGCAGTTTTAGGCAAGGCAGTTCTAGGCACGTACAGGGCACGGCAAGGCAAAGAGGCAATGCAGGAAACAGTCAAGGCAGAAGGCAAGGCAGTTCAGGCAACGCACAGAGCAGAAGGCAAGTCAAGGCAAGATAAGGAAATGCCAGGCAATGCAAGGCAAAGAAAGGCAAGTCAATGCAATTCCAGGCAAGGTAATTGCAGGAAAGGCAATTCCAGGCAAAGTAAGGCAAGACAAGACAGGGAAGGGCAATTCCAGGCAAGGCAGGGCAAGACAAGGCAGTGAAAGCAATTTCAGGAAAGACAATTCCAAGTAAGGCAAGGCAAGGCAATTGCAGGCCATTCAATTACAGGCAAGGCAAGGTGATTTTAGGCAAGGCAATTCCAGGCAATGCAAGGTAAGGCAAGGCAAGGGAAGGTAAGTCAAAATAATTTGAGGCAAGGCAATTCCATGCAAGACAATTCTAGGCAAGGCAATTCTAAACAAGCAAAGGCAAGACAAGGCAGTGCAATTCTAGGCAGGACAATTTCAGGCAAGCAAAAGAAGGCAGGGGAAATCCAGGCAGAAAAATTTCAAGCAAGGTAAGGCAAGACAATTCTAAGCAAGGCAATTACAGGCAAGGCAAGGCCATTCCAGGCAGGGCAATTCCTTGCATTTCCTTGCATTGCCTGGAATTGCCTTGCCTGAACTTGCATTGCCTGGAATTGTCTTGCCTTTTCTTGTTTTGCTTTTATTGCCTTGCCTGAAATTGCCTTGCCTTGCCTGGAATTTTTTTGCGTTGTCTTGTGTTGCCTAGCCTGGAATTTCCCTGCCTGGAATGGCCTTGCCTTGCCTTGCCAGGAACTTTTCTGCCTGGATTTGCCCTGCCTTGTTTTGCCTTGCCTGAAATTGCACTTCCTGGATTTGCACTGCCTTGGCTTGTCTTGCCTGGTATTGCCTTGCTTTGCCTTGCCTGGAATTGGCTTTTCCAGAATTGCTTTTCATCCTCTTGCCTTTCCTTGCATAGTATTGCCTTGCCTGGAATTGTCTTGCCTGGAACTGTCTTGTCTTGACTTGCATTGCCCTGCATTGTCTGGAATTGCCTTGCCTGGAATTGCCTTGCCTTTTCTTGCCTTGTCTTTTTTTGCCATGCTTGTAATTGCCTTGCCTTGCCTTGCTGGAAATTTTATTGCATTGTCTTGTGTTTCCTAGCCTAAAATTTCCCTGTCTGGAATGGTCTAGCTCTGGCTTGCCTTGCCTTGCCTGGAATTGCCTAGCCTGGAATTGCCTTGCCTTGCCTTATGTGGAATTGTTTTGCCTGGAATTGCCTTTCTTTGTTTTGTCTTTTCTTTCCTGGAATTGCCCTGCCTTGCCTTACCTGGGATAGCATTGCCTGAAATTGCCTTGTCTTGTTTTGCCTTTACCGAAATTGCTTTCTTTCGAATTACCTTGTCTTACATTTCCTTGCCTGAAATTTCCTTGCCTTGCATTGCCTTGCCTTGCCTTTACTTGAATTGTCTTCCCTCGAATTAGCTTGCCTTGCCTTAGCTGGAATTTCCTTTTCCTGCCTTGTCTTGCCTGGAATTGCCTTGCCTTGCCTTGCCTTGCTTGTAATTGCCTTTCCTGGAATTCCCTTGCTTTGCCTGGAGTTGTTTTGTCTAGAATTGCGTTGTCTTGCCTTACCTTACCTTGCCTAAAATTGCCTTGCCTGGAATTGCCTTTACTTGCCTTGCCCGGAGTTACCTTGTGTAGAATTGCCTTGCCTTGACTTTGCCTTGTTTTGCCTTGACTTGCCTGAAATTGCCTTGCCTTGCCTGAAATCACCTTTCCTGGAATTGCCCTTTTTTGCCTTGTTTTGTCCTGCGTAGACTTTCCTTGCTTATAATTTCCCTGCCTTGCCTTGCCTCGAATTGCCTTGCCTGAAATTGCCCTGCTTTACCTTGCCTTTTCTTACCTTGCCTGTAATTGGCATGCCTGTCCTTGTTTTGCCTTGCCCTAATTGCCTTGCCTGGAATTGCCATGCCTTGCCTTGCTTGAAATTGCCTTGCCTGAAATTTCTTGCCTTGCTGGAAATTTTCTTTCATTGCCTTGCCTTGCCTAGCCTTGAATTTCCCTGTCTAAAATTTTCTTGCCTTGGCTTGCCTTCCCTTGCCTTGCCTGGAATTAACTTTCCTAGAATTGCTTTGCCTTGCCTTCCCTTGTCTGAAATTTCCCTGCCAGGTATTTCCCTGCCTTGCCTTGCCTTGCCTGGAATTGCCTGGATTTGCCTTGCCTGGAATTGCCTTGAAGTTCATTGCCTTTTCCTGCCTAAAACGGCCCTGCCTAGAATTGCATTGACTTACCTTACATGGTCTTGCAAGGAATTGCCATGTCTGGAATTGCCCTGCCTTGCCTTTACATGCCTGGAATTGCCTTGCCTTTTTTGTCTTGTCTTGCCTGAAACGTTTTATGCATGAGATTCCCTTGCCTTGCCTTGCCTTGACTTGCCTGAAATTGTCTTGTTTTTTTCTTTGTTTGGTATTGCCTTTCATTTACTTGCCTTGTCTTACCTGGAATTGCCTTGCCTGGATTTATTTTTGCCTTGCCTTGCCTTGAGTTGCCTGAAATTGCTCTGCCTGTAATTGCCTTTCCTTGCCTTCCTTTGCATTTCCTGGAATTGCCTTGACTTGTCTAGCATTTTCTAAAATTGTCTTCCATGAAATTTCCTTGCCTAAAATTGCCTTGCCTGGAATTACCTTTTCTGGAATTGCTTTACCTTTCCTGAAATTGCTTTCCCTTGCCTTCCCTTGCCTGAATTGTCTTCCCTTGCCTGAAATTGCTTTGACTGAAATTGCCTTGACTTTCCTTGCCTTGCTGTGTGTTGTCTTTTCTTTCCTTTCCTTGCCTTGCCTTACCTGGAATTGCATTGCCTGGAATTGGTTTTCCTTGACTTGTCTTACCTTCTTTGGCCTATAATTGCCTTGCTTGGAATTGCATTGCATTTCCTTGAATTGCTTTGCCTGGAATGTACTTGCCATGCCTTTCCTTGCCTTTGCATTGCCTTGACTTGCCTTGCCTTGCCTTGACTGTAATTGCCTTGCCTGGTATTTCCTTACCTTTCTGTCCTTGCCTTACCTGGAATTGCCTTGCCTTGCTTTGACTTGTCTTGCCTTGCCTTGTCTGGAATTGCCTTGCTTTGTCCTGATTTGCCCTGCTTCAAATTGCCTTGCCTTGAATTGTTTTGTCTTGCCTTGTCTTGCATTGCCTTGCCTGGAATTTCCTTGCCTTCCCTGTTTTGTCTTACCTGGAATAGCCTTGTGTGGAATCATCTTGCCTTGCCTTGCCTGAAATTGCCTTGCTTAGAATTGCTTTGCCTTGCCTGGAATCGCCTTGTATAGAATTGTCTTGCCTTGCCTTGCCTTGCCTTCCTTTGTCTGAAATTGTCTTACTTTTCCTTGCCTGGAATTGCCATTACTTGCCTTTCCTTGTCTTTCCTGGAGTTGCCTTGCCTTGAATTTCATTGCCTTGCTTTGCCTTACCTGGAATTGTCATGCCTGGAATTGCTTTGTCTTTTTTGCCTGGAATTGCTTTGCCTGGCCCTCATTGTCTTTTTTGCCTGCAATGAGGAATTGCCTGGCCCTCATTTTCTTTTGTTTTCTGGAATTTCCTTGTATGGAATTGCCTTGCCCAGCCTTCTCTTGCCTTGCCTGTAGTTGCCTTGTCTAAAATTGTCTTGCCTTGCTTTCACTGGAATAGCCCTTGTATGGAATTGCCTTGTCTTGTCTTGCCTTGATTGTAATTCCCCTGTTTCAAATTAACTTGCCTTGCCTTTTTTCGCCTGGAATTGCCTTGCCTAGAATTGCCTTACCTTGACTTGTCTGGAATGGCTATTTCTGAAATTGTCTTGACTTGCCTTGCCTTACCTGAAATTACCCCGCCTAGGTTTTCCCTGCCTTGCCTTTTCTTGCCTTGAATTGCCTTGCCTAAAATTGCCTTTCTTGACTTGTCTGGAATGGCTTTTCTGGTGTCTTGACTTGCCTTGCCTTGCCTGAAATTGCCTTCCCTGCCTTGCCTTTTCTTGCCTTGAATTGCCTTGCTTTTCTTTTCTTGCCTTGCCTGTAATTGCCTTGCATGGGATTGCCTTGCCTTGGATTGCCTTGTCTGGAATTGTCTTGCCTTTCCTTGTTTGGAATTTCCTTTCCTTGCCTGGCCTTGTCTTGCTTGACATTGCCTTGCCTGGAATTTCATTGCCTTGCCTTGCTTTGCCTTCAATTGCAGTGCCAGGAATTGCCTTTTTCTGCCTTCTCTTGCCTTGCCTAAAATTGCCTTGCCTTATATTGTCTTGTATGGAATTGCCTTGCCTGAAATTGTCTTGCCTGGAATTGCCTTACCTGGAATTGCTTTGCCTTACCTGAAATGGCTTTTCCTTGCCTTGTTTTGCCTGGAATTGTCTTGCCTTGCTTGAAATTGTTTTGCCTGGCATTGCCTAACCTCGCCATGCCTTGCCTTTCCTTGCCTTGCCTGAAATTGCCTTGCCTAGTATTTTCTTACCTTTCTTGCCTTGCCTTACCTTTCTTGCCTTGCCTGAAATTGCCTTGCCTTGACTTATCTTGCCTTGCCTTGTCTGGTATTGCCTTAATTTGACTTGCTTTACTTTGCCTCGAATTGCCTTGCCTTGCTTTCTTTTGCTCTGCCTTCCCTGGAATTGCCTTGTCTTGCCTTGCCTGAAATTGCCTTGCCTAGAATTTTCTTGCCTTACCTGGAATTGCCTTGCATATAACTGTCTTGACTTTTCTGGCTTTGCCTGGAATTGCCTTTCCTTGCCTTGCCTTGTCTTTCCTGGAATTGCTTTCCTGGGAATTTTATTGCCTTGCCTTACCTGGAATTGCCATGCCTGGAATTGCATTGACTTGCCTTCTCTTGCCTTGCCTGAAATTGTCTTGTCTTGCCTTGCCTTTCGTGAAATTGTCTTGCATGAAATAACCTTGCATGAAAATGCCTTGCCTGGAAATACCTTGCCTTGCCTTGGTTGCTTTTTCTGGAATTACCTCGCCTGGAATTGCCTTGCCTTGCCTTGTCTGGAATTTTCTTGCCTGAATTTACCTTTTCTTGCATTGCCTTGTCTTGCTTTGCCTGGTGTTGCCTTGCCTTGCTTTGCCTGGAATTGCCTTGAGTTGCCTTTTTTTGCCTTGCCTTGAATATTCTTGCCTGGAATTGCCTTGCCTTGTCTTGCCCTTCCTTGACTGCATTTGTCTTGCCTGGAATTGCCTGACGATGCCTTGAAATTTTCTGCTGTGCTTGAAATTGACTTGCTTGGGATTGCCTTGCCTTGCCTTCCCTGGCATTGCTTTGCTTCCAATTGCCTTGCCTTACCATGCCTTGCCTGGAATTGCCTTGCCTGGAATTTTTTGTCTTGTCTTGCCTTGTCTTGCCTGAAATTGCCTTGCATCGAATTGCCTTGCATTGCCTTAAGTGGAATTGCGTTGCCTGGAATTTCCTTTTTCTGCCTTGTCTTGCCTTGCCTTACCTAGAATTGCCTTTTCTGCAATTGTCTTTTCTTGAATTGCCTTGCCTTTCTTTGCCTTTCCTTCATGTGCCTTGCATTGCCTTTACTAGAATTGCGTTGCCTTGCATTGCCTTCCCTTGCTTAAAACTGCCCTGCCTAGAATTGCATTGCCCTGACTTGTCTGTAATTGTGCTACCTTTTTTGCCTAGCCTAAAATTGCCCTGCCTGGAGTGGCCCTGTCTTGACTTACCTTGCCTTGCCTTATGTGGAATTCTCTTGACTGTCATTGTTTTTCTTGACTTGTCCTGCCTTTCGTTGCCTAGAATTGCATTGCTCGGAACTTGTATTGCAATGCCTTGAATTTCCTTGCCTGGAATGTCATTGCCTTCACTTGCCTTGCCTTATCTGGAATTGTCTTCCCTGGTATTTTCTTACTTTTCTTGTCTTGCCTTACCTCGAATTGCCTTGCCTGGAATTGCCTTGCCTGGAATTGTCTTGCCTTGCCTGGAATTCTTTTGCATGGAATTGTCTTGTCTTGCCTTTCTTTGCCTGAAATTGTCTTGCCTTTTCTTTACTGATATTGCCTTTCCTTGCCTTTCCTCATCTTGCCTGGAATTTCATTGCCTTGCTTTGCCTTACCTGTAATTGCTGTTGCTGGAATTTCCTTGCATTGCCTTCCCTTGACTTTCCTTGAATTACCTTGCCTTTATTGAATGGAATTGCCTTGACTTGCCTTGTTTGACTTTCCTGGTATTACCTTGCCTGAAATTGCCTTGCCTGGAACTGCTTGGCCTTGCCTTGCCTGGAATTGTCTTACCTGAAATTGCCTTTAATGCATTGCCTTGTCTTTCTTTTCCTGTTATTGCCTTGCCTTGCCTTGCCTGGAATTCCCTTGAATCGCCTTTCTTTGCCTTGCCTGGAATATCCTTTCCTGGAATTAACTTGCCTTACTTGCCCTGCCTTGCCTGAATTTGCCTTGCCTGGAATTGCCTGGAGATGCCTTGTCTTCACCTGCTGTGCTTGGAATTGTTTTGCCTGGAATTGCCTTGCCTTGCTCTCCCTGAAATTGCCTTGCTCAAATTTCCTTTCCTTACTATGCCTTGCCGGAAAATGTCTTGCCTGGAATTATTTTGTCTTGCCTTGCCTTGTCTTGCCTAATATTGCCTTGCTTGGAATTTCCCTATATTGCCTTACCTGGAATTGCCTTGCCTGGAATTTCATTTCCTTGCCTTGTCTTGCCTTGCCTTCCCTCAAATTGCCTTTTGTGCAATTGCCTTTCTTTGAATTGCCTTGCCTTGCCTTGCCTTGGTTGAAATTGCGTTGCTTTGCATTGCCTTCCGTTGCCTAAAACTGCCCTGCCTAGAATTGCATTGCCTTGACTTGTTTGGAATTGCACTAACTTTTGTTACCTTGCCTAAAATTGCCCTACGTGGAATTGCCCCACCTTGCCTTACCTTGCCTTACTTTGCCTTGCCTAGAATTGCCTTGCCTTGCCTTGTCTTGACTGGAATTGCCTTGCCTGGAATTGCCTTGTCTTCCTTTGCCCTGCCTTGCCTTGCCTTGCCTTGCCTTGCCCTGCCTTGCCTAGAATTGCCTTGCCTGGGATTGCCGTGCTTGGAATTGCCTTGCACCACCTTACCTGGAATTTTCTTGCCTGGAATTGTATTGCCTTGACTTGCCTTGCCTGGAATTGCCTTGAGTTTCTTTTTCTTGCTTTTGCTGAAATTGTCTTTCCTGGGATTGCCTTCCCTTGCCTTTCCTTGCCTGGAATTGCAATGAGTTCCCTTTCCTTGTCTTGCGTGAATTGCCCTTTCTGGAAATGCCTTGCCTTGCCTAAACTGAAATTGCCTTGCCTGGAATTGCCTTGTCTAGCCTTGCCTTGCCTGGAATTACCTTTTCTGCAATTGCCTAGCCTGGAATTTTCTTGCCTTAACTTGTCTTGCCTTGTTTGCACCCTTGCCTGGATTTGCCTTTTTTTTCTTGCTTTTCCTTACCTTGCCCTGCCCGGAATTCTCTTCCCTGGATTTGACCTGCCTTGTTTTGCCTTGCCTAAAATTGCTCTGCCTGGAATTGCACTGCCTTGCCTTGCCTTGCCTGGAATTGCTTTGCCTTGCCTTGTCTGAAATTGACTTTTCCAAAATTGGTTTGCATTGCCTTGCCTTTCCTTGCATGGGATTGCCTTGCATGAAATTGTCTTTCCTGGAATTGCCTTGCCTTTTCTTGCCTTGCCTTGCCTTTTTTTGCCTTGCATTGCCTGGAATTGCCTAGTATGAAATTTCCTTGCCTTGTGTTCCCTGGAATTGCCTTGCCTGGAATTGTCTTGTCTATCCTTTCCTTGCCTTGCCAGAAATGGCCTTGCCTGGAATTGCTTTGCCTTGCAATTTTTGGAATTGTCTTGCCTAAAATTGCCTTGTCTTGTCTTGCTTGACTAGACTAGTCTTTTCAGGAATTGCCTACCTTGACTTGTCATGTTTCCTTTTATGTCTGGAATTGCCTTTCTTTGTCTTGCATTGACTTGCCTGGAATTGCCTTGTCTTCCTTGTATTGTCTTGCCTGGAATTGCCTTGCTTTGACTGGAGTTGCCTTGCATGAAATTGTCTTGTCTTGCCTGGAATTTCCCTGCGTGAATTTTCCTTGCCTTGTTTTGCTTTGCCTAGAATTGTCTTCCCTTTCCTTGCCTGGAATTGCCTTTCCTTGCCTGACTTGTCTTGCCTGGCATTGCCTTGCCTGGAATTTACTTGACTTCCATTGCCTTAACTGTAATTGCTGTGACCGGAATTATCTGGCCTGGCTTTCCCTTGCCTTGACTGGAATTGCCTTGCTTTTTCTGAAATTGTCTTGCATGAAATTGCCTTGCCTGAAATTGCCTTGAATGGAATTGCCTTGCCTTGCTTGCCTTTTCTGTAATTACCTTGCTTGAAATTTTCTTGCCTTGCCTTGCCTGGAATTACCTTCCTTGAAATTGCCTTTCCTGCATTGCCTTGTCTTGCTTTGCCTGTTATTGCCTTGCATTGCCTTGTCTTGCCTTGCCTTGCCTGGAATTGTCTTGAGTTGCCTTTCTTTGCCTTGTCTGCAATATCCTTGCCTAGAATTGCCTTGCCTTGCCTTGCCCTTCCTTACCTGCAATTGCCTTTCCTGAAATTGCCTGGCCATGCCGTGTCTTCCCCTGTCGTGTTTGGAATTGCCTTGCCTGGAATTGTCTTGCCTTGCCTTCCCTGGAATTGTCTTCCCCGAATTTCCTTGCATTATTCCTTCCTGGAATTGCCTTGCCTGGAATTGTTTTCGTTGTCTTGCCTTGCCTTGCCTAAAATTGTCTTTCCTGGAAAGGCCCTGCCCTTTCTTTACTTTAATTTCGTTGCCTTGAATTTCTTTTTCCTGCCTTGTCTTGCCTTGACTTGCTTGGAATTGCCTTTCCTGCAATTGTCTTTACTTAAATTGCCTTGCATTCCCTTGCCTTGCCTTTCCCTGCCTTGCCTGGAATTGCCTTGATTTCCCTTTTCTTGTCTTGCCTTGATTTTTTTTCATGCCATTGCCTTCTTTGGACTTGCCCTGCCATGCCTTGTCTTATATTGCATTGCCTAAAATTGCCTTACCTGAATTGCCTTGCCTAGAATTGCATTATTTTTTTATTTTGCCTTGCCTGGAATTGTTTTGCCTTGCCTTGCATGGAATTTTCTTGCACGGGATTGTTTTGCTTTGCCTTGTTTTGCCTTGCCTAAAACTGCCCTGCCTTGCCTTACCTGGAATTGCCTTGCCTGGAATTTTCTTTCCCTGCCTTGCCGTGCCTTGCTTGGAATTTCCTCGCCTGAAATTGCTTTGCCTTCCATTGTCTTATCTTGCCTAAACTGCCCTGCCTAGAGTTGCATTGCCTTGCCCTATTTGGCTTTTCCTGGGATTGCCTTGCCTGGAATTGCCTTGAGTTGCCTTTTCTTGCCTTGCCTGATTTCCTTTTCTGGAATTGCCTTGCCTTGCCTTTCCTGAAATATCTTTGCCTGGAATTGCTTTGTCTTGCCTTGCCTTGCCTTGGCTTCAATTACATTGCCTGGAATTATCTGGCCATGCCTTGTCTAACCCTGTCGTGCTTTGAATTGTTTTGCCTGGAATTGCCTTGCCTTGCCTTCCCTGGAATTGCCATCTTCGAATTGCATTACCATGCCTTGCCTGGAATTGCCCTGCCTTGCCTTATCTGAAATTGCCTTATGTAAAATTTTCTTTCCCTGACTTTTCTTGCCTTGCGTTGCCTCGAATTGCCTTTCCTGCAATTGACTTTCCTTGAATTGTCTGGTCTTGCCTAGAATTGCCTTTTCTTGCCTTACTTTGTCTTGCCTGGAATTGCCTTTTCTGAAATTTTCTTGCCTTGCCTTGACTGTAATTGCTGTGTCCAGATTTGCCTTGCCTTGCCTTGACTGGAACTGCCTTGCCTTGCCTTGCTTGCCTTTTTTTTTGGAATTACATTGCCTGGAATTTCCTTGCCTTGCCTTGCCCTGCGTTGCCTGCATTTGCCTTGCCTGGAATTACCTTGCAATGCCTTACCTTCCCCTGCCATGCTTGGAATTTCCTTGCCTGGAATTACTTTGCCTTGCCTTCCCTGGAATTGCTTTGCCTCGAATTGCCTTGCCTTACCATGCCTTGCCTGGAATTGTTTTGTCTTGCCTTGACATGCCTTGCCTGAAATTGCCTTGCCTAAAATTTCCCTGCCTTGCCTTACGGAAAACGCCTGCCAGTACCTTATGTCATCCTGTCTTAATTTCATGCCATTTCTGCCCTGCCCTTGTCTGCATTGTCTCCTTCCCTGGAATTCCCTTTCTCCTTTCATGCAATTGCCTTTTTCTCCTTGTCTTTCCTTCCTTTCCTTTCCTTTCTTTTCCTTTCCTTTCCTTCCTTCCTTTCCTTTCCTTTCCTTGCTTCCTTTCCTTTCCTTGCCTTGCCTTGCCTTCCCTTGTCTGAAATTGCCCTGTCTTCCATTGCCTTCCCTTGCCTAAAACTGCCCTGTCTAGAATTGCATTGCCTTTAATTGTCTAGAATTTTGCTATCTTTTGTTTTCTTGCCTAAAGTTGCCCTGCCTGGAATTGCCATGCCTTCCCTTACCTGCCCTGAAATTGCCTTGCCTGGCATTACCTTGCCTTGCCTGGAATTGTCTTGCCTGGCATTGCCTTGCCCTGCCTTGCCTAGACTTGCCTAGAAATTTCTTGCCTGAATTTTCTTTGCCTGCAATTGCCTTGCCTAGTCTTGCCTGGAATTTGCATGCCTGAAATTGCCTTACATTGACTTGCCTTGAAAAGAATTTTATTCTTTGGAATTATCTTTTCTTGCCTTGTCTTGCGCTGCCTGGAGTTGTCTTTGCTTGCATTTTCTTTCCTGGAATTGCCTCACCTTGCCTTGCCTGAAATTGCCTTGTCTTGCCTTACCTGCAATTGACTTTTCTGGAATTGCCTTGTCATGCCTTGCCTTGCCTGGAATTGCCTTTGTTGCAATTGGTTGCCCAGAAATTGCTTTGCCTAGAATTGTTTTACCTTGCCTTTCCCGGAATTAAACTTCCTAAACTTTTTTTGCCTTGCCTTGCCTTTCCTTGCCTGAAATTGCCCAGCATGGAATTGCACTGCCTTGCCTTTCCTTACCTGGAATTGCCTTGTCTGGGAATTTCCTTGCTTTGTCTTGCCTTGCCTTGCAAGAAATTGCCTTTCCTTGCCTTGACCTGTCTTGACTGCAATTACCTTGTCTGAAATTTACTTGCCTTGTCTTGCCTTACCTGGAATTCCTGTGCCCAAAATTGCCTTGCCTTGCCTTGCCTGGAATTCCCTTGTCTTACCTTGCCTTTTCTGAAATTATCTTGCATGGAATTGCTTTGCCTGAAATTGCTTTGCCTGGAATTTTATTGAATTGATGGAAATTTTCTTGCATTGCCTTGCCTTGCCTAGCCTGAAACTGCCCTGTCTAGAATTGCCTTGCCCTGGCTTGCCTTGCGTTGCCTGGAATTTCCTTGTCTTGCCTTCACTTATTTGGAATTTCCCTGCCTGGAATTTCCCTGCCCTGCCTTTCCTTGCCTAGATTTGCCATGCCTAGAATTTCTTTGCCTTGCCTGAAATTGCTTTGCCTGGAATTGACTTGCCTTGTCTTATTTGGAATTGTCTTGATTTGCCTTTCTTTGCCTTCCTAGTAATTGCCATGCCTTGAATTGCCTCACCTTTCTTTTCTTGTCTTGCCTGGAATTGCCTTGCATGGAATTGCCTTGCCTTGCTTGGAATTCCCTAGCCTTGCCTAAAATTGCCTTGCCTGGAATTGTTTTGCCTTGCCTGGAATTGCTTTTCCTTGCCTGAAATTGCTTTGCCTTGCCTTGTCTTGCATGGAATTGCCTTGCCTTGCCTGAAATTGCTTTTCCTGGATTGCCTTTTATTTCCTTTCCTTGCCTTGCCTTGTCTTACCTGTAATTGTCTTGCCTGAAATTGTTTTGCATTTACTTGTCTTAGCTTGCCTTGCTTGGAATTGCGTGGCATTGCCTTGAATTTCTTTGCCTGGAATGTCCTTGTCTTGCCTTGCCTTGCATTGCATTGCCTTGACTCCCTTGCTTTTTCTTGCCTGTAATTGCCTCTCCTCGTATTTCCTTACCTTGACTTGCCTTGGCTTACCTGGATTGCCTTGCCTGAAATTGCCTTACCCTGACTTCTCTTGCATTTTCTTGTCTGGTACTGCCTTGCTTTGACTTGCTTTGCCTTACCTTGAATTGCCTTGCCTTGAACTGTTTTGCCTTGCCTTGTCTTTCATTGCTTTGCCTGGAATTGCTTTGCCTTCCATGTCTTGTCTTGCCTGAAATTGTTTTGCATGGAGTTGCCTTGCCTTCCCTTGACTAAAATTGCCTTGCCTTGCCTGGAAATGCCTTGCTTGGAATTGTCTTGCCTTGCCTTACTTTGCTGGAATTGTCTTGCCTTTTCTTGCTTGGAATTGCCTTTCCTTGCCTGGAATTTTCTTTCTTGAAATTTCTTTGCCTTTTGTTGCCTTGCCTTACTTAAAATTGCCATGCCCAGAAATTCCTTGCTTTGCCATATTCTGCCTTGTTTGAAATTGCCTTGCCTTGCCTTTCCTGAAATTGTCTTGCATGGAACTGCCTTGCCTGAAATTGTCTTGCCTGGAATTGCCTGGCCTGGAATTACCTTTCCTAAACTTTTCTTGCCTTGCCTTGCCTGAAATTGTCTTGCCTGAAATTTTCTTTCCTTGCATTGCCTTGTCTTTCTTTGCCTGGTATTGCGTTGACTTGCCTTGCCTTGCCTGGAATTGTCTTGAGTTGCCTTTCTTTGTTTTTCCTGGGATATTCTTACCGGGAATTGCCTTGCCCGCATTTGCCTTGCCTGGAATTGCCTGGTGATGCCTTGTCTTCCCTTTCTGCATTTGGAATTGCTTTACCTTGCCTTGCCCAAAATTGCCCTGCCTGGAATTGTCCTGCCTTGCCTTTCCTTGCCTGAAATTGCCCAGCCAGAAATTACACTTCCTTGTTTTTACTTGCCTGAAATTGCCTTGTCTAAAATTGCCATGCCTTGTCTTGCCTTGCCTTACCTGGAATTGCTGTGCCCAGAATTGCCTTGCCTTGCCCCCCATAGCCTTGCCTAAAGTTACCTTGTCTTGCCTTGCCTTTTCTGAAATTATCCTGCATGGAATTGACTTGCCTGAAATTTCCTTGCCTGGAATTTCATTGCTCTGCATTGCTTGCCTTTTTTTAACTACCTTTCCTGGAATTGCCTTGCCTGGAGTTGCCTTGCCTTGCTTTGCCTTGCCTGGAATTTTCTATCCTAAAATTGCCTTTCCTTGCATTGCCTTCTCTTGCTTAGTCTGGGATTTCCTTGTCTTGCCTAGCCTGGAATTGCCTTAAATTGCCTTTCTTTGCCTTGCCTGAAATATCCTTGCTTGGAATTGCCTTTCCTTTCCTCACCCTACCTTGCCTACGTTTACCTTGCCTAAAATTGCCTGGCGATGCCTTGTCTTCCCCTGCTGTGTTTGTAATTGCCTTGCCTGAAATTGCCTTTTTATGACTTCCCTGGAATTGCTTTGCATTACCTCGACTTGCCTAAAATTGCCTTGCCTGAAATTTCTTTGCCTTGCCTTACCTGGAAATGCCTTGCCTGGAATTTCCTTTCCATGCCTTCTCCTGCCTTGACTGGCCAGGAATTGCTTTTCCTGCAATTGGCTTTTTTTTAAATTGCCTTGCCTTGCATTGCATTGCATTGCCTTTCCTTCCCTTGTTTTGTCTTGCCTTGCCTGAAATTGTCTTGCCTTGCATTACCTTCCCTTGCCTAAATCTTCCCTGCCTAGAATTGCATTGCCTTGAGTTTTCTGGAATTGTGCTACCTTTGTTGTCTTGTCTATAATTGCCCTGCCTGGAATTTCTGTGCCTTGCCTTACCTTGCCTTGCCTTGCGTTGTCTTGCCTGGAATTGCCTTGCCTGGCATTGCCTTGCCTGGAATTGTCTTGCCTGGCATTGCTTTGTTTTGCCTTGCCCTGCCTTGCCTGGAATTGAGTTTTCTGGAATTGCTTTGCCTTGTCTTGCCTTGTGTTGCCTTGCATTGAATGGAATTGCCTTTCTTAGCCTTGCCTAGATTTGTCTTGCCTTGCCTGAAATTGCCTTGCCTGCAATTGTCTGGCCATGTCTTGTCTTCTCTTTTTGTGCTTGGAATTGCGTTGCCTGGAATTGCCTTGTCTTGCCTTGCCTGAAATTGCCTTGCCTGCAATTGTCTGGCCATGTCTTGTCTTCTCTTTTGTGCTTGGAATTGCGTTGCCTGGAATTGCCTTGTCTTGCCTTTCCTGTAATTGTCTTGCCTCAAATTGCCTTGCCTGATCATGCCTCGCCTGGAATTGCCTTGCCTGGAGTTGTTTTGTCTTGCCTTGCCTTGCATTGCCTGGAATTCTGCTGCCTTACCTTATCTGGAATTGCCTTGCCTGGAATTTCTTTTCCTGCATTGTCTTGCCTTACCTTGCCTGGATTTTTCTTTCCTGCTATTTACTTTTTTGAATTGCTTGTATTGTCTTTTCTTTTCTTGCCTTGCCTTGCCTTGCCTGGAATAGCCTTGTCTTTTATTGCCTTCCCTTGCCTAATACTATCTGGCCTAGAATTGCATTGCATTGCCTTACCTGGTTTTTCCTGGAATTGTCTTGCCTGGAATTGTCTTGTCTTTTCTTGCCTGGAATTGTGTTGCCTGGAATTGCCTTGCCTTTTTTCTTGTCTTGCCTGGAATTGCCTTTCATGAAATTGCCTTTCCCTGACTTGCCTTGCCTTGCCTGGCATGGCCTTGATTAGAATTGGCTTGCCTTGCCTTGCTTGCCTGAAATTGAATTGCCTGGAATTGCCTTACATTGTACTGTCTTCTTTTTCCTTGCTGAGAATTGCCTTGCCTTGCCTTGCCTTGTTCTCTAGTGTGCCCTAAAATTAACTTGACTGGAATTGCCCTACTTTGCCTTGCCTTCCCTTGCCTGGAATTGCTTTGCCTTACCTGAAATTGCTTTGCCTTGCCTTGCTTTGCCTGGAATTGCCTTGTGTTGCCTAAAATTTCTTTGCCTGAAATTTCTTTGCATTGCCTTGTCTTGCCTTGCATTACCTGGAATTGCCTTGCCTGAAGTTGTTTTGCCTTGACTTGTCTTGCCTTGTCTTTGTTAGAATTGCCTTGCTTGGAATTGCATTGCCTTGCCTTGAATTTTATTGCCTGAAATGTCCTTGCCTTGCCTTGCCTTGCTTTTTCTTACTTTGCCTTGCCTGTAATTGCCTTGCCTGGAATTTCCTTACCTTGAGTTGCCTTGCCTTACCTGCAATTGCCTTGCCTAAAATTGCTTTTCCTTGACTTGTCTAAAATTGCCTTGCTTTGATTTGCTTTGCCTTGCTTCAAATTTTTTTTGCCTTGAATTGCCTTGTTTTGCCTTGTTTTGCCTTGCTTTGCCTTGAATTCTTTTGCCTTCCTTGTTTTGTCTTGCCTGGAATTGCCTTGCCTTGCTTTGCCTTGCCTGGTAATGTCTGGCATTTTCGTGCCTGGAATTGAGTTTCCTTGCCTTGTGTTGTCTTGCCTGGAATTGCCTTGCCTAGAATTGCCTTGTCTTGCCTGGAATTGCCTTGCCTGAAATTTCCTTGTCTTGCCTGGAATTATTTTGGATGGAATAGCCTTGTCTTGTCTTACCTAAAATTTCCTTGCCTGGGATTGCCTTTCCTGCAATTGCCTTACCTGAAATACTTGCCTGGAATTGGCTTTATTGCAATTGCCTTGCCTGGAATTGCCTTGCCTTGCCTTGCCTTGCCTGAAACTGCTTTGACTTGACTTGTCTGAAATTGACTTTTCCAGAATTGCTTTGCATTGCCTTGCCTTTCCGTGCATGGGATTGTCTTGCTTGAAATTGTCTTTCCTGGAATTGCCTTGTCTTAAATTGACTTGCCTCATCTATCGTTTCCTTGCCTTGCCTTGCCTCGTGTTGCCAGTAATTGCCTTGCCTTGCCTTGCCATTTCTGAAATTGTCTTGCCTAAAATTTCCTTGCCTTGCCTTGTCTGGAGTTGCCTTTCTTGGAATTGTCTTTCTTGCCTTACATGGAATTTTCTTGCCTGGAATTGCCTTTCCCTACGTTATCTTGCCTTGCCTTGCCTGGAATTGCCTTGCCTGCAATTACCTTGCCTGAAATTTAGTGACATTGCCTTGCCTTGCCTGAAATTGCCTTGCCTGGCATTGCTTTGTCTTGACTTGCCTTGCTTTGCCTAGAATTGCTTTGTCTGGCATTCCCTTACGTGGAATTGCCCTGCCTTGCTTTACGTGGAATTGCCTTGCCTGGTATTGCCTTGATTTTCCTTTCCTGGAATTTTTCTACTTTGCTTTCCCTGAAATAGTCTTCCTGGGAGTTGCCTTGTCTTGATTTGCTTGACTGGAATTGGCTTGTTCTTAATTGCCTTGCCTTACCTTTCCTTGCCAGAATTTGCCTGGCCTTGCGTTGCCTTGCCTTGCCTTGACTGAAATGGCCTTGCCTAAAATTACCATATTTTGCCTTAGCTGAAATTACCTTGTGTGGAATTTCCTTTCCCTGCCTTGTTTTGTCTTGCCTTGCCTGTAATTGCCTTTATGAAAATTGCTTTGCCTTTAATTGCCTTGCCTGTAATTGCCTTGCTTTGCCTCACCTGGAATTGCTTTGCTTTCCATTGCATTGCCTTGCCTGAAATTTTCATGCATAGAGTTGCATTGTCTTCCTTGACCGTGCCTTGTCTGGAATTGCCTTGCCTGAAATTACCTTTCCTTGCCTTGCCTGGAATTAATTTGTCTGGAATTGCCTTGTCTTGCCTGGCCTGGCCTTGCCCTTCCTTTTTTTTGCATGGAATTGACTTGCCTTGCTGAATTTGCCTTGCGTGCAATTGTCATTTTTCCTTGCCTTGCCTTGCCATGAATTGCCTTGCTTGGAATTTCCCTTCCATGCCTTTCCTCAAATTTCCTTGCCTGGAATTGCCCTGCTTTGTCTTGCCTTTCCTTACATAGAATTACTTTGCCTAAAATTGGCCTTCCTTGTCTTGTTCTGCCTTGCCTGGAATTGCCTAAAATTGCCTTGCCTAAAATTTTCTTACCTTGCCGAGAACTTTCTTGCATTGTCTTCCTTGCCTAGCCTGAAATTGCCCTTCCTAAAATTGCCTTGCGTTGCTTTGCCTGGAATTGCCTTGCCTAGAATTGCCTTTACTTGCCTTCCCTTGTCTGGAATTGCCCTGCCTGGAATTGTCCTTTCTTGCCTTGCCTTGCCTGAAATTGCCTGGCCTTGACTTGCCTGGAATTGCCTTGCCGTGCATTGCATTTCCTTGCCTAAACTGCCCTGCCTAGAATTGCATTACCTTGTCTTACATTGCCTTGCCTGGAATTGCCATGCCTGGAATTGCCTTGTCTTGTCTTGCCTGGAATTGCTTTGCCTGGAATTGCCTTGCCTTTATTGCCTTGCCTTGCCTTGCCTGAAATTTTCTTGCATGGAATTGCCTTGTCCAGATTTTCCTTGCTTTGCCTGGAATTGCCTTGTCTTGATTTCACTAGAATAGTCTTTCCTGAAATTGTCTTGCCTTGCCTTGACTGAATTGCCTTTATTGTGCCTTGCCTTTTCCTGGAAATTTTCTTGCCTAAATTTCTTGCCTTGTCTGAAATGTCCCTGCCTGAATTGCCTTGCCTTGCCTTATTTAAAATTACCCTGTTTGGTATTGCACGGTCTTGCCTTGCCTTGCCTGGAATTGCCTTTTTTCCTTGTTTTGTCTTGCCTGGAATTGCCTTGCATGGGATTGCCTTGCCTTGCCTGAAATTGTCTTGCCTTTCCTTGTTTTGCATTGCCTTTCCTTGCCTTGTCTTGTCTTGTTTGGAATTTCCTTGCCTGAGAGTTTCTTGCCTTGCTTTGCCTTGCTTGGAATTGCCATGCCTGGGTGTTTTGCCTTGCCTTTCCTTGTGCCTGTAATTGCCTTGCCTTGCCTGGGTGAATTTTGCCTGAATTGCCTTGCCTTTTTAATGTCCTTGCCTTGCCTGGAATTATTTTGATGGGAATTTTACCTTCTTGCCTTTGCTGCCTTGCTTTCCTGAAATCTTGCCTGTTGCCTTGCCTTTCTTGTCTTGCCTTGCCTGTCTTGAATTGCCTTGCTTTTTTTGACTTGTCTTGTCTTGCCTTGCCTGAAGTTGCCTTGCCTGAAATTTCTTTGTCTGGAATTGTCTTGCCTTGCCTAAAAATGTCGTGCTTTGCCTTGCATAAAATTGTCTTGCCTGAAATTGCCTTTCCTTGCCTTTGCTTGCCTGTTTTGTATATTGCCTTGCCTTTTACCTTTTTGCCTGAATTGCCTTTCCTTCTTGTCTTGCCTGGAATATCTTCTGAATTGCCTTGCCTTGCCTTGCTTGCCTGAAATCATTGCCTAATTGTCTGGAAGCCTTGCCTTCCCTTGCCATACGTGGAATTGCCTTGCCTGGAATTGTGTTGCCTTGCCTTGATTTTTCTGGAATTGCATTGCCTAAAATTGCCTTGCCTTACCATGCTTTGCTTATAATTGCCTTTTCTGAAATAGTTTTGCCTTGCCTTTCCATGCCTTGCCTTGCCATGCCTGGCATTGCCTTTCCTTGCCTTACCTGGAATTGCCTTGCCTGGAATTGCCTTTCGTGCAATTGACTTGTCTGGAATTGCCTTGCCTGGAATTGCCCTGCCTAGCTTTATGTGGAATTGCCTTTCCTGCTATTACCATTTCTTGAATTGCCTTGCCTGAAATTGCCTTGCCTGGAATTGCTTTCCCTTGCTTAAAACTTCTGTGCCTAGAATTGCATTGTCCTGACTTGTCTGGAATTGTGCTACCTTTTTTACCTTGTTTAAAATTGCCCTGTCTGGAATTGCCCTGTTTTGCCTTATCTTACCTTGCCTGGCATTGCCTTGCCTTGCCTGAATTTCCTTGTCTGGCATTGCCTTTTCTTGCCTTGCCCTGCCTTGCCTTACATAAAATTGATTAAAATTTCCTTGCCTGGAATTGCCTTGCCTCACCTTACCAGAAATTGCCTTGCCTTGCCTTGCATTGCCTGGATTTGCCTTGAGTTGACGTTCCTTGCTTTTTCTAAAATTTCCTTTTCTGGAATTGCTTTGCCTTGCCTTGTCTTGCCTGGAATTGCCTTGAGTGACCTTTTCTTGCCTTGCCTGCAATTGCCTTGCCTGGAATTTTCTTGTCTTGCCTTGCCTTGCCTTGCCTTGCCTTGCCTGGAATTGCCTTGTCTTACCTTGCCTTGCCTTGCCTGAATTATTTTTATTTTGCCTTGCCTTGCCTTGCATTGCCCAGAATTTTCCTGCCTGAATTAGCCCTGCCTTTTTTTGCCTTGCCTAAAATTGTCCTGCCTGGGATTGCACTGCCTCTCCATGCTGGCCTGGAATTGCCTTGTCTTGCCTTGCCTTGCTTTGCCTTGAATTGCCTTTCCTGCAATTGCCTAGCCTGAAATTTTCTTGCCTTGCCTTGCCTGATATTGTCTTGACTGAAATTGCCTTGCCTGGATATTTTTTGTTTTGCCTCACCTTGCCCAGAATTTCCCTGCCTGGATTTGCCCTGCCTTGCCGTGCCTTCAACTGACTTTTTCAAAATTGCTTTGCCTTCTCTTAATTTGCGATGCGAGGCGTTGCCTGGAATTGCCTTGAGTTTTCTTTATTTGCCTTGCATTGAATATCTTTGCCTGGAATTGCCTTGTATTTTTTTGTCCTATCTTGCCTGGAATTGCCTGGCCATGTCTTTTCTTCCCCTGCCGTGCTTGGAATTGCCTTTTTTGGAGTTGCCTTTTCTTGCCTTCCCTGGAATTGCCTTTCCTCGAATTGCCATGCCACACCTGGAACTTCCTTGTCTGGAGTTGTTTTGTTTTTCCCTGCCTTGCCTTGACTGGAATTACCTTGACTGGAATTTTCTTGCCTTGCCTTACCTGACATTGCCTTGCCTGGAATCGCTTTGTCTTGTCTTGCCTTGCCTGGAATTACCTTTCCTGTAATTGCCTAGCCTGAAATTGCCTTGCCTTGCCTGGAACTGCCTTGCTTGGATTTCCCTTGATTTTCTTTGCCTTGCTTTTTCTTGTCCTGTCTGGAATTTCCCTGCCTGGATTTGCCCTGGTTTGTTTGGCCTTGCCTGAAATTTCCCTGCCTGGAATTGCACTGCCTTGCCTTGCTTGCCTTGCATGGAATTGATTTTCCTGGAAGTCCTTTGCCTTGCCTTGCCTTGCCTTGCATGGAGTTTTCTTGCGTGGAATTATCTTGCATGGAATTGCCTTGCCTTGCCTTTCGTTTCCTTGTGTTTTCTTGCATTTCTTGGAATCGTCTTGCCTGGAATTGCATTGCCTGGAATTGGCTTCTCTTTCCTTCTTTTGATTTTTTTGCCTTTCCTGAAATTGCCTTGCCTTGCCTGGAATATTCTTGCGTTGCCTTGCATAACCTAGCCTGAAAATTTCCTTCCTGGATTTTCCCTGCCTTGTTTTGCCTTGCCTGAAATTGCACTGCCTAGAGTTGCACTGTTTTGCCTTGCCTTGCCTTGCCTGAATTGCCTGGCTTTGCCTTGCCTGTAATAACTTTCCCAGAATTGTTTTGCATTGCCTTGCCTTTTTTTATGGGATTGCCTTGCCTGG
This sequence comes from Saguinus midas, assembly GCA_021498475.1. Classification (NCBI taxonomy): domain Eukaryota; kingdom Metazoa; phylum Chordata; class Mammalia; order Primates; family Cebidae; genus Saguinus; species Saguinus midas. Next base: position 137,324,976 of record CM038401.1, on the reverse strand, counting down.
AATCGTTTTGCCTGGAATTGTTTTGCCTTGCCTGCTTGCCCTGCATTGCCTGGAATTGCCTTGCCCTCATATTGCATTTTATGGTATTTCCTTGCATTTTCTTGACTTGTCTGTTTTGCCTTGCCTTACTGTGATATTTTCTTACATTGCCTTATTGCCTAGTCTGGAATTGCCCTCTCTGGAATGATCTAACCCTTGCTTGTCTTGCCTTGCCTGGAATTGCATTGCCTAAAATTGTCTTGCCTTTTCTTGCCTTATCTTTTCTTGCCTTGCCTGGAATTGACTCTTGTCTTACCTTGTCTTTACTGCTTGCCTAGAATCGTCTTGCCTGGAATTGCATTGCCTGGAATTGGCTTCTCTTTCCTTCTTTTGATTTTTTTGCCTTTCCTGAAATTGCCTTGCCTTGCCTGGAATATTCTTGCGTTGCCTTGCATAACCTAGCCTGAAAATTTCCTTCCTGGATTTTCCCTGCCTTGTTTTGCCTTGCCTGAAATTGCACTGCCTAGAGTTGCACTGTTTTGCCTTGCCTTGCCTTGCCTGTAATTGCCTGGCTTTGCCTTGCCTGTAATTGGCTTTCCCAGAATTGTTTTGCATTGCCTTGCCTTTTTTTTATGGGATTGCCTTGCCTGGAATCGTTTTGCCTGGAATTGTTTTGCCTTGCCTTGCGTTGCCCTGCATTGCCTGGAATTGCCTTGCCTCATATTGCATTTTATGGTATTTCCTTGCATTTTCTTGACTTGTCTGTTTTTGCCTTGCCTTGCCTGATATTTTCTTACATTGCCTTCTATTGCCTAGTCTGGAATTGCCCTCTCTGGAATGATCTAACCCTTGCTTGTCTTGCCTTGCCTGGAATTGCATTGCCTAAAATTGCCTTGCCTTTTCTTGCCTTATCTTTTTCCTTGCCTTGCCTGGAATTGACTTGTCTTACCTTGTCTTTACTTGCCTAGAATTGCCTTGCATGGAATGGCATTGCCTCAAATTACCTTTCCTTAACATCCCTTACGTTTCCTTGCCCTGCCTGAAATTGCCTTGCATGGAATTGCCTTCCCTTGCCTTTCCTGAAATTGCATGGTCTGGAATTGCCTTTCCTTACCTTAACTGGAATTGTCTTTTCTGGAATTGCATTTCCTTGCCTTGTCTTGTCTTGCCTTGCCTGGGATAGCCTCTTCTGCAATTTTTTCACTGGAATTTCCTTGCCATTCCTTGCCTTACCATACCTTAATTTGCCCAAAATTGCCTTGCCTGAATTGCTTTGCCTAGAATTGCATTACATTTTCTTTTATAAGTTTTATTGCATTATAGGTTTTGGGTTACAGGTGCAGAACGTGCAAGATAGTTGCATAGGTAAACACATGGCGGTGTGTTTTGCTGCCTTCCTCTTCTTCACCCACACTTGGCATTCATCCCCAGGCTATCACTCACCAGACCCCCCATCGCTGTGCCTCCCCCATTCCCCACAATAGACCCCAGTGTATAGTAGACCACCTCTCTGTGTCCATGTGTTCTGATTTTTCTCACCCACCTATGAGTGAGTATATGCGGTATTTCTTTTTCTGTTCTTGTGTCAGTTTGCAGAGAATGATGTTCTCCAGATTCATCCATGTCCTTACAAAGGACACAAACTCATCATTTTTGATTGCTGCATAATATTTCATGGTGTATATGTGCCTCATATTCCCAGTCCAGTCTATCATCGTGGAAATTTGGGTTGGTTCCAGTTCTTCGCTATTGTAAACAGTGCTGCAATGAACATTCGTGTGCATGTGTCCTTATAGTAGAAATATTTATAGTCCTTTGGATATATACCCGGTATTGGGATTGCTGGGTCAAATGGAATTTCTATTTCTAGGTCCCTGAGGAATCGCCACACTGTCTTCCACAATGATTGAACTAATTTACACTCCCACCAACAGTGTAAGACTGTTCCTATTTCTCCATATCCTCTCCAGCATCTGCTGTCTCCAGATTTTTTAATGATTGCCATTCTAACTGGCGTGAGATGGTATCTCAATGTGGTTTTGATTTGCATCTCTCTAATGACCAGTGATGATGAGTACTTTTTCATATGTTTGTTGGCCTCATGTATGTCTTCTGTCCTTTGCACATTTTTGAATGGGCTTGTTTGTTTTTTTTTTCTGTAAATCTGTTTGAGTTCTTTGTAAATTCTGGATATCAGCCCTTTGTCAGATGTGTAAACTGCAAAGATTTTTTCCCATTCTGATGGTTGCCGATTCACTCTAGTGACTGTTTCTTTAGCCATGCAGAAGCTGTGGAGTTTGATTAGGTCCCATTTGTTTATTTTGGCTTTTGTTGCCAATGCTTTTGGTGTTTTGGTCATAAAGTCCTTGCCTACTCCTATGTCCTGAATGGTTTTGCCTAGATTTTCTTTTAGGGTTTTTATGGTGCCAGGTCTTATGTTTAAGTCTTTAATCCATCTGGAGTTAATTTTAGTGTAAGTTGTCAGGAAGGGTCCAGTTTCTGCTTTCTTCACATGGCTAGCCAGTTTTCCCAACACCATATATTAAACAGGGAATCCTTTCCCCATTGCTGGTTTTTGTCAGGTTTATCAAAGATTGTATGGTAGTAGATATGTTGTGTTGCCGGCGATGCGTCTGGTCTGTTTCATTGGTCTATATCTCTGTTTTGGCACCAGTACCATGCTGTTTTGATTACTTTAGCCTTGTAGTATAGTTTGAAGTCTGGTAGTGTGATGCCTCCCGCTGTGTTCTTTTTGCTTAGAATTGACTTGGCTATGCGGGCTCTTTTTTGGTTCCATATGAAATTCATGGTGGTTTTTTCCAGTTCTGTGAAGAAACTCAATGGTAGTTTGATGGGGATAGCATTGATTGTGTAAATTACTTTGGGCAGTATAGCCATTTTCACGATATTGATTCTTCCTAACCACGAACATGGAATGTTTCTCCATCTGTTTGTGTCCTCTCTTATTTCGTTGAGCAGTGGTTTGTAGTTTTCCTTAAAGAGGTCCCTTACATTCCTTGTGAGTTGTATTCCTAGGTATTTTATTTTCTTTGTAGCAATTGTGAATGGCAGTTCGTTCTTGATTTGGTTCTCTTTAAGTCTGTTATTGGTGTATAGGAATGCTTGTGATTTTTGAACATTGATTTTATATCCTGAGACTTTGCTGAAGTTGCTTATCAGTTGCAGGAGCTTTTGGGCTGAGGTGATGGGGTCTCTAGGTATACTATCATGTCGTCTGCAAATAGAGACAATTTGGCTTCCACCTTTCCTATTTGAATACCCTTTATTTCTTTTTCTTGCCTGATTGCTCTGGCTAGAACTTCCAGTACTATGTTGAATAGGAGTGGTGAGAGAGGCATCCTTGTTCTAGTGCCGGATTTCAAAGGAATGCTTCCAGTTTTTGCCCATTAAGTATGATATTGGCTGTTGGTTTGTCATAAATAGCTTTTATTACTTTGAGATATGTTCCATCAATACCAAGTTTATTGAGGGTTTTAGCATAAAGGGCTGTTGAATTTTGTCAAATGCCTTCTGCATCAATTGAGATAATCATGTGGTTTTTGTTTTTGCTTCTGTTTATGTGGTGAATTACATTTATAGACTTGTGATGTTGAACCAGCCTTGCATCCCCGGATGAATCCTACTTGATCATGATGGATAAGTTTTTAATGTGCTGTTGCAATCGGTTTGCCAGTATTTTATTGAAGATTTTGCATCTATGTTCATCATGGATATTGGCCTGAAGTTTTCTTTTCTTGTTGAGTCTCTGCCAGGTTTTGGTATCAGGATGATGTTGGTCTCATAAAATGATTTGGGAAGGGTTCCTCTTTTTGGATTATTTGAATAGTTTCAGAAGGAATGGTACCAGATCCTCTTTGTGTGTCTGGTAGAATTCAGCTGTGAACCCATCTGACCTGGGCTTTTTGTGTGGTAGGTTTAATTGCTGCCTCAACTTCAGACCTTGTTATTGGTCTATTCATAGTTTCGGCTTCCTCCTGGTTTAGGCTTGGGAGGACACAGGCGTCCAGGAATTTATCCATTTCTTCCTGATTTACTAGTTTATGTGCATAGAGTTGTTTGTAGTATTCTCTGATGATGGTTTGAATTTCTGTGGAATCTGTGGTGATTTCCTTTATCGTTTTTTATTGCATCTATTTGGTTGTTCTCTTTTCTTTTTATCAGTCTGGCTAGTGGTCTGTCTATTTTGTTGATCTTTTCAAAAACCAGCTCTTAGATTTATTGATTTTTGAAGGGTTTTTCTTGTCTCTATCTCCTTCAGTTCTGCTCTGATCTTAGTTATTTCTTGTCTGGCTAGGTTTTGAGCTTTTTGATCTTGCTCCTCTAGCTCTTTCAATTTTGATGATAGGGTGTCAATTTTGGATCTCCACTCTTCTCATGTGGGCACTTATTGCTATATATTTTCCTCTACAGACTGCTTTTAAATGTGTCCCAGAGATTCTGGTACGTTGTGTCTTCATTCTCGTTGGTTTCAAAGAACTTCTTTATTTCTGCCTTCATTTCATTGTTTATCCAATCAACATTCAAGAGCCAGTTGTTCAGTTTCCATGAAGCTGTGCGGTTCTGAGTTATTTTCTGAATTCTGAGTTCCAACTTGATTGCACTATGGTCTGAGAGACTGTTTGTTATGATTTCAGTTGTTTTGCATTTGCTGAGGAGTGCTTTACTTCCAATTATGTGGTCAATTTTGGAGTAGGTGTGATGTGGTGCTGAGAAGAATGTATATTCTGTGGATTTGGGGTGGAGAGTTCTGTAAATGTCTATCAGGTTTGCTTGTTCCAGGTCTGAGTTCAAGTCCTGGATATCCTTGTTAATTTTCTGTCTGGTTGATCTGTCTGCTATTGACAGTGGAGTGTTAAAGTCTCCCACTATTATTGTGTGGGAGTCAAGTCTCTTGTAAGTCATTAAGAACTTGCCTTATATATCTGGGTGCTCCTACATTGGGTCCATATATATTTAGAATCGTTAGCTCTTCTTGTATCGATCCTTTTACCATTATGTAATGACCTTCTTTGTCCCTTTTGATCTTTGTTGCTTTAAAGTCTATTTTATCAGAGATGAGAATTGCAACTCCTGCTTTTTTTGCTCTCCATTTGCTTGGAAAATCTTCCTCCATCCGTTATTTTGAGCCTTTGTGTATCTTTGCATGTGAGGTGGGTTTCCTGGATACAGCACACTGATGGGTTTTGGTTTTTTATCCAATTTGCCAGTCTGTGTCTTTTGATTGGTGCATTTAGCCCATTTACATTTAGGGTTAATATTGTTATGTGTGAATTTGATACTGCCATTTTGATGCTAGCTGGCTGTTTTGCCCATTGGTTCATGTACATTCTTCATTTTGTTGATGGTCTTTAGCATTTGGTATGCTTTTAGGATGGCTGGTACTGGTTGTTTCTTTCTATGTGTAGTGCCTCTTTCAGGAGCTCTTGTAAAGCAGGCCTAGTGGTGACAAAATCTCTGAGTACTTGCTTGTTCGTGAAGGATTTTATTTTTCCTTCACTTATGAAGCTCAGTTTGGCTGGATATGAAATTCTGGGTTGAAAGTTCTTTTCTTTAAGGATGTTGAATATTGGCCCCCACTCTTCTGGCTTGTAGAGTCTCTGCCGAGAGATCTGCTGTGAGTCTGATGGGCTTCCCTTTGTGGGTGACCTGACCTTTCTCTCTGGCTGCCCTTAGTATTTTCTCCTTCATTTCAACCCTGGTGAATCTGACGATTATGTGCCTTGGGGTTGCTCTTCAGGAGTATCTTTGTGGTGTTCTCTGTATTTCCTGGAGTTGAGTATTGACCTGTCTTGCTAGGTTGGGGAAATTTTCCTGGATAATATCCTGAAGAGTGTTTTCCAGCTTGGATTCATTCTCTTCATCACATTCTGGTACACCTATCAAACGTAGGTTGGGTCTCTTCACATAGTCCCACATTTCTTGGAGATTTTGTTCATTCCTTTTGTGCTTTTTCTTTAATCTTGGTTTCGTTTTATTTCATTGAGTTGATCTTCAACTTCTGATATTCTTTCTTCTGCTTGGTCAATTCGGCTGTTGAAACTTGTGCATGCTTCAAGTTCTCGTGTTGTGTTTTTCAGCTCCTTCAATTCATTCATATTCTCTCTAAGTTGTCCATTCTTGTTATCAATTCCTCGAATCTTTTTTCAAATCTTTTTCAAGGTTCTTAGTTTCTTTGCACTGGTTTAGAACATGTTCTTTAGCTCACTGAAGTTTCTCATTATCCACTTTCTGAAGTCTGATTCCATCATTTCATCACATTCATTCTCCGTCCAGCTTTGTTCCTTGCTGGTGAGGAGTTTTGGTCCTTTTTGGAGGTGAGGTGTTTTGGTTTCGGGTGTTTTCCTCCTTTTGCGCTGGTTTCTTCCCATCTTTATGGATTTATCCGCCTGTCGCCTTAGTAGTTGCTGATTTTTCAATTGGTCTCTGTGTGGACACTGAGATTGTTGATGATGAAGTATTTCTGTTACTTAGTTTTCCTTCTAATGGTCTAGCCCTCTGCTGTATGAGTGCTGAGGTCCACCCAGGCCCTGCTTGTCTGGGGTATACCTGCAGCAGCTGTGGAACAGTGAGGGATGATACCAGTTTCTTCTTCTGCTGTCTTTGTTCCAGAATGATGCCAGCCAAATGTCAGTCTGATTAGTCCTTTTCTGGGGTGACTCTTGATATACAGGGGTCAGGGAGCTGCTTGAGGAGACAGTCTGTGCTTTATAGGAGCTCCAGTGCTGAGCTGTGAGCTCTGTTGTTCATTCAGGGTTGTTGGGAGGTTGTTTATGTCTGCTGCAATAGAACTCATAAAACACCACCCTTTTTCCCCCTTAGATGCTCTGTCTCAGGAGTTGGGGCTTTTTTATGAGTATCTGTTGCACTGTCCTGCCCCACTAGAGGCAGTCTATTCACTATTTGCCTGCCAGGCTCTGACCTAGCGCGGTCCGCCCCTGTTGCTGCTGGGCTCCCTCTGCTGTGGAGCACTCCCTCCTGGCGGAGTCTCTGTTATGGCAGGTTGCCTCGGCAATGCAGGCTGCATCAGCCCTGGGCGGTACTTCAGTGGGGGTGGATTGCCAGCAATGGTGGACGCCCCTCCTCACGGGCTGCACCATCCTAGATGCTGGCAGCAAAACTCTCAGCCCCAAGCACCTCCAGTCGCCGCCCTGCTTGTCCCCGTGAGGGTGGGACCCGCCGAGCCCGATCACCCAGCTCCCTGCCTCAGAGTCCGTCCTCTCTCTCTCTCTCCTCCCAAGCTGAAAGGTCGACTCTCTCACTGGCGCCCCAGTAGCCTGCCGATAGGGCACTGGGATCTGTGATCTCCCGTGCCACTGCCCACTGCACTGGCTCAGATCACGCTTCCCAGGAAACTCCTGGTCTGGCTCATTGTCCAAGTCCCATTCAATCAGATGGACATGCCAATCTGCCCTTCCAAATCTCAGATTGCCGGTTTAACAGGCACCCAGACCAGTGAGTTGTGCGGGTCCTGCTGTGGCGCCAGCCAAAGCGAGTGCGAGCCAGCTGTGCTGCGGCTGTAAGCTCCTGTGTCTCTCCACACCTGGGACTTTCAACGCTCTGTGGGCAAAAAGGTCCATCCGAGAATGCGGCTAGGACTCACCCTCTGCCTTCACTGAGAGCTGCAATCCTGAGTCACTCTTGACGCCATCTTTCTCTTTTTCTTACCTTGCCAATTTGTTGTCTTCTTGCCTGGAATTGCCTTCTTTATCTGTTCAATTTGCCTAAATTGCCTTGCATGGTTTTTTTTCTTTTAAATTTCTTGCTTAATTGTTGCCTTCCTGTCTTGTCTTTCCTGAAATTGCCTTTGCTAAAGCCTGTCTTGCTTTGCCTTGAATTGTCTTGATTGCCTGAATGTCTCTTGCTTTGTTGTCTTTCCTAATGTTGTCAAAATTTTTTTCTTCTTTGTCATTGAAATGATGGAATTCCTCTTGTTGTGTTTGCTTTCTGAAATTTCTTGCAGGAATGTTGCTTGAAACTGTTTTGAGATTGTCTTGCTTTGCCTTGTTTGCCTTCCTTGAATCACTTTGGAAAGTTGCCTTGCCTTTATGAAATGCCTTTATGTCTTGTATTTTTGCCTGCCTGTCTTACCTGATTTCCTTGCCTGAAAATTCACTGGTCATGCCTTCTTGTCTTTATTCCATGTTGAATTTTGCCTGAATTATCTGCCTTGCCTTTCCTGAAATTGTCTTGCCTTGTATTGCCTCAGCTCTTGCCTTCCTGGAATTGCCTTGTTTGAATTATTTTTGTCTTGCCTTGCCTTGCCTGAATTGTTGGAATTGCCTTCTTCCTTACTGGAATTGTTGCTTTCTGAAATCCTTGTCTTGCCTTGTTCTGGAATGTCTTCCTGGTATTGCCTTTTCAGTATTGCCTTGACTTTTTGCCTTTAATTGCCTTGCCTGTGAAAATTGTCTGCCTGAATTGTCCTGACTTGCCTGAAATTTTCCTGAATATCTTCCTTCTTGTCTTGTCTTGCCTGAATTACCTTCATGGATTTGTCTTGCCTTGCCTGAATTTCCTTGGCTGGAATTGACTAGTCTTTCTTGTCTTGTCTTGCCTGGAATTGTCTTAAATAAAATTGCCATGCATTGCCTTGTGTGGAATTGCCTTGCCTTGCTTTGCCTGTAATTGTTTTGCCTTTCCTTAAGTGTAATTGCCTTTTCTTGCTTGTAATTGCCTTGCCTTGTTCTTGCCTGGAATTGCCTTGCTTGAAATTTTTTGCCTTCCTTACCTGAAATTGCCATGCCAATAATTGCCTTTTGTTGCCTTTTCTTTTTTGCCTGAAATTGCTTGCCTTACCTTGCCTTTTCTGAAAGTGTCTTGCATGAAACTGCCTTGCCTGTAATGTTTTGCCTGAAATTGTCTTGACTGAAATTGCCTTTTCTTTCATTGTCTTGTCTTTTTTTTGCCTTGCCTTGTTGGTGCCTTTCGTTGCCTTGCCTGTCCTTGCCTTGTGTTGCCTTTATTTTCCATGCCTAGAATATTCTTGTCTTGAATGTGTCTTGCCCAAACTTGCATTGCCCTGCATTGCCTGCAATTGCCTTGCCTGGAATTACCTTGCTTTCTTTGCCTTGTCTTTTTTGCCTTGCCTGAAATTGTCTTGCCTGAAACTTGCCTTTTTTACCTTTTCTTCTTTTTGCCTTGCTTGAAATTCCTTGCCTAAAATCTTGCTTGCTTGCCTAAAATTTTCTTGTGTTGCCTTATGTTTCATAGCCAGAATTGCCATGTCTGAATTGTCTAGCCTGGCTTTCTTTGCCTTGCCTTTGCCTAAATTTGACTTGCCTTGATTTTCTCTTGTTTTGCATTGCCTTGCTTTTCCTGTCTGAATTTTCCTGCCTGAATTTGCCCTGCCTTGTTTTGCCTTACCTGAAATTGCCATGCCAATAATTGCCTTTTGTTGCCTTTTCTTTTTTTGCCTGAAATTGCCTTGCCTTACCTTGCCTTTTCTGAAAGTGTCTTGCATGAAATTGCCTTGCCTGTAATTCACTTCCCTTGTTTTGCCTGAAATTGTCTTGACTTAAATTGCCTTTTCTTTCATTGTCTTGTCTTTTTTTTGCCTTGCCTTGTTTGCCTTGCCTTACTTGTCCTTGCCTTGTGTTGCCTTTATTTTCCATTCCTAGAATATTCTTGTCTTGAATTGTCTTGCCCAAACTTGCGTTGCCCTGCATTGCCTGAAATTGCCTTGCCTGGAATTACCTTGCTTTTTCTTGCCTTGTCTTTTTTTGCCTTGCCTGAAATTGTCTTGCCTGAAATTGCCTTGCCTTTTTTTTACCTTTTCTTCTTTTTGCCTTGCTTGAAATTTCCTTGCCTAAAATCTTGCCTTGCCTGAAATTTTCTTGCGTTGCCTTATGTTTCATAGCCTGAAATTGCCATGTCTGGAATTGTCTAGGCCTGGCTTGCTTTGCCTTGCCTTGCCTAAATTTGACTTGCCTTGATTTTTCTGGTTTTGCATTGGCTTGCCTTGCTTTTACTGTCGGGAATTTTTCTGTCTGAATTTTCCATGCCTTGTTTTGCATTGCCTGAAATTGCCCTGCCTGGAATTGCACTGCTTTGCCTTGCCTTGCCTGAAATTTCCTTGCCTTGTCTTGCATAAAATTGAATTTCCCCAAAATTCTTTGAATTGCCTTGCCTCTTTTTGTATGGTATTGCCTTGTCTGGCATTGTCTTGCATAAAATTGCCTTGCATTGCCTTGCATTTCCTTGTGTTTTCTTGCATTGCCTTGCCTTGTATTGCATTGCCTGTAATTGCTTTTCCTTTTCTTGTTTTGCTTTTTTTGCCTTGTCTGAAATTGCCTTGTCTTGCCTGGAATTTTCTTGCATTGCCTTGCGTTGCCTAGCCTGTTATTGTTCTGCCTGGAATGGCCTTGCATGGTCTTGCTCAAAATTTCCTTCTCTGGATTTGCCCTGCCTGGTTTTACCTTGCTTGAAATTGCACTGCCTTGCCTTGCGTTTCCTGGAGTTGCTTTGCTTTCCATTGCCTGGAATTGAATTTCCGAGAATTGCTTTGCATTGCCTTGCCTTGCCTTGCCTTGCATGGGATTGCCTTGCCTGAAATTATCTTTCCTGGAATTGTCTTGCCTTACTTTGTGTTGCCCTGCATTGTCTGGAATTGCCTTGCCTGAAAATGCATTTCCTGGAATTGTCTCGCCTTTTCTTGCCTTGTCTTTTGTGGTCTTGCCTGGAATTGCCTTGCCTTGCCTGACAATTTTTTTACATTGCCTTGTGTTGCCTAGCCTGGAATCGCCCTGTCTGGAATAGTCTAGACCTGGCTTGTCTTGCCTTGCCTTTTCTGTCTTGTCTTTTTTTTTGCCTTGCCTGAAATTGACTTGTCTTGCCTTGTCTTTCCTTGCCTAGAATTACCTTGCCTGGAATTGCCTGGCATGAAATTGACTTGCATCGAATTACATTGCCTTAACTTCCCATACCTTTCCTTGCCTTGCCTGGAATTGCCCCGCTTGGAATTGCACTGCCTTTTCTTGCCGTCTCGTTGCTATCCTAGAACTGTCCAGGCTATCTAATGGTCTTCAATGTATGCACTCAAAATACAGAACTAAAGTGAGGTGTGTATGTAGCAGTTTGTAAAGCCTTTCTGTACATAATATAAAAAAGAATATTTCCATCAATATTTCAGCATATAAGAAATAGCAGTAAGACTACGTCTAAAACACAAAACAAACATATCTTTCAAACAGCTCTGCTGTGTGTTCATTCAACTAAGGGAGTTGAAACCGAGCTGAGATTCAGCGAGTTAGAATCACGGTTCTGTAGGAGGCACGTTTTGATATTCCAGAGTGAATGGGAGTACATGCTGTATTGAGAAATATCTGGTTCTAAAATGAAAACGGAGCTATCTAAGAGAATGGTTTTCAATGTACACATTCAACTTATAGAGGTAAACAGATGTGTGCTTGCAGCAGTTTGTAAAACATTTCTGTAAAGGATCTAAAAACAGATATTCCAAGATCAATCCAAGCTCATAAGAAATAGCAGTAAGACTGTGTATAAAACACACAAAAAAACGTATATTTCAACCTGCTCTGGAGTGTGTTCATTCAACTAAGAGAGTTGAATATATGCTTAAATTCAACGAGTTAGAAACACGTTTCTTCTAGTTACTGCATCTGGACATTTCAGAGTGAATGGAGTACATGCTGTACTGAGAAATATTTGGTCCTAAAATAAAAACGGAGCTATCTGACAGAACGGTCTTCAATGTGTGCACTTAACATACAGAGTAAAATGTGTGTTTGCAGCAATTTGTACACCCTTCTGTAAAGAATCTGAAAAATGATATTATCAGCCAAATCCAAGCATTTAAGAAATAGCATTATGACTGCGACTAAAACACACATACACACAATGTATCTTTCAAACTTCTCTGGTGTGTGTTTGTTCAACTAAAAGACTTGAAAATATGTTTAGATTCAGAGAGTAAAAAAACGTTTCTTCCAGGAGCTGCGTTTAGATATTCCAGAGTGAATGTGAGTACATGCTTTACTGAGAAATACCTTGTCCTAAAACAAAAATGGAGCTATCTGACAGAACAGTCTTCAATGTGTGCATTTAACTTACAGAGTTAAAATGGTGTATGTTTGCAGCAGTTTGTAAACCCGTTCTGTAAAGAATCTAGCAGGCAAATTAAAGCGGCTAAGAAATACCAGTAAGACAACCTGCAAAATACAAAACAAAGGTATCTTTCGTTCTGCTCTGCTGTGTGTTCATTCAGCTAAGAGAGGTGAATATATGTTTAGATTTAGAGAGTTAGAAACAGGTTTCTTCTAGGAGCTGCATCTTGATATTCCAGAGTCAATGGGATTACATGGTGTATTGAGAAATATCTGATTCTAAAACAAAATGGAGCTACCTAACTTAATGGTGTTCAATGTGTGCTTTTAACTTACAGAATTAAACTAACGTGTTTCCAGCAGTTTGTGAATTCTTTCCGTATAGAATCTGAAAACGTACATTTTCAGCCAAACTGCTGCATTTATAAAATAGCAGTAAGACTGCATCTAAATTACAAAACAAACGTATCTTTCTAACTGATCTACTGTGTTTTTGTTCAACTAATAGAGTTGAATCTATGTTTAGATTAAGCGAGTTAGAATCACGTTTCTTGTAGGCGCTGCCTTTTCATATTCCAGAGTGAATGGGAGTACATGCTGTAATGAGAAATATCTTGTCTTATACGAAAACAGAGCTATCTAACAGAACGTTCTTCAATGTGTGCATTTAACTAACAAAGTTAAGCTGATGTGTGTTTGTAGCAGTTTGAAAACCCTTTCTGAAAAGAATCTAAAAAGGAATGTTTTCAGCCAAATTCCAGCATCTAAGAAATAGCAGTAAGACTGTGTCTAAAACACAAAAGAAACGTATCTTTCAAACTGTGTGTTTGTTCAACTAAGAAAGTTGGATCTATGTTTAGATTCAGCGAGTTAGAAACACGTTTCTTCTATGAGCTGCGTTTTAAAATTTCACAGTGAATGCGATTACATGCTGTATTGAGAAATAATTGGTTCTAAAACAAAATCTGAGCTACATAACATAATGGTTTTCAACGTGTGCATTCCACTTACAGAGTTAAACTATGTGTGTTTGAAGTAGTTTGTAAACACTTTCTGTAAAGAATCTAATAACAGACATTTCCAGACAAATTCCAGCATCTAGAAAATAGCAGTAAGCCACCATGCAAAACACAAAACAAACGTATTTTTCAAATTGCTCTGCTGTGTGTTTGTTCAACTAAGATTGATGAATATCTGTTTATATTCAGAGAGTTAGAAACACGTTTCTTCTAGGAGCTGCATTTTGATATTCCAGAGTGAATGGGGGTACATGCTAGACTGAGAAATATCTGGTCCTGAAACAAAAACGGAGCTATTTCACAGAATGGTCTTCAATGTGTCCATTTAACTTTCAGAGTAAAACGTATGTGTGTTTACAGTAGTTTGTAATTCCTTTATGAAAAGAATCTCAAAACTTATATTTTCAGCCAAATCCCAGCAATTAAGAAATAGCAGTAAGACTGCATCTGAAACACAAAACAAATGTATCTTTCAAATTTCTCTGCTGTGTGTTCCTTCAACTAAAAAAGGTGAATCTATGTTTAGATTCAGCGAGTTAGAATCACGGTTATTCTAGGAGCTGCGTTTTGATATTCCAGAATGAATGGAGTACATGGCATATTGAGAAATATCTGGTTCTAAAACAAAAATGGAGCAACCTAACAGAATAATGTTCATTGTGTTCTTTCAACTTACACAGTTAAACTAATGTGTGTTTCCAGCACTTTGTGAACCCTTTCCATAAAGAATCTGAAAACGTACATTTCCAGCCAAATTCCAGCATTTATAAAATAGCAGTAAGTCTGTGTCTAAAACACAAACAAAAGTATCTTTCAAACTTCTCTGCTGTGTGTTCTGTCAACTAAAAAATTTGAATCTATGTTTAGATTCAGCGAGTTAGAATCATGCTTCTCCTAGGAGCTGCATTTTGATATTCCAGAGTGAATGGGAGTACATGCTGTATTGAGAAATATCTGGTTCTAAAACGGAAATGGAGCTAGCTAACAGAATTGTGTGCAATGTGTGCTTTCAACTTACAGAGTTAAACTAATGTGTCTTTCCAGCAGTTTGTGAACCCTTTTCATAAAATATCTGAAAACGAACATTTTTAGCCAAATAGCAGCATTTATGAAACAGCAGTAAGATGGCATCTTAACCCCAAAACAAACGTAGTTTTCAAGCTGATCTGCTGTGTGATTATTCAACTAAGAGAGTTGAATCTATGTTTCAATTCAGCGAGTTAGAGTCACGCTTCTTCTAGGAGCTGCATTTTGATATTCCAGAGTGAATGGGAGTACATGCTGTACGGAGAAATATCTCATCTTAAACAAAAATGGGGCTATCTTACAGAACGGTCTTCAGTGTGTGCATTTAAATTACAGAGTTAAGCAGATGTGTGTTTGCAGTAGTTTGTAAATCATTTCTGTAAAAAATTTAAAGCAGAGATTACCAGCCAAATCCCAGCAGCTAAGAAGCAGCTGTAAGACAGCCTGTAAAACACAAAACAAATGTATTTTTTATACTTCTCTGCTGTGCGTTTGTTCAATTAAGAGAGTTGAAGCTATGTTTAGATTCAGAGTTAGAAACACGTTTTCTCTAGAAGCTGCATTTTTACATTCCAGAGTGAATGGCAGTACATACTGTACTGAGAAAAATCGGGTCCTAAAACAAAAACGGAGCTATCTTATAGAACGGTCTTCAATGTGTGCATTTAACTTACAGAGTTAAACTGATGTGTGTTTGCAGCAGTTTGTAAACAATTTCTGTGAAGAATATAAAAGCGGACATTTCCAGCCAAATCCCAGCATCTAAGAAGTAGCAGTAAGATAGCGTGTAAAACATAAAACAAACATATCTTTCAAACTGCACTGCTTTGTGTTTTTTCAACTAAGAGAGTTGAATCTATGTTTAGATTCAGAGAGTTAGAAACACGTTTCACCATGGAATATTATGCAGCAATCAAAAATATGAGTTTGTGTCTTTTGTAGGGACATGGATAAATCTGGAGAACATCATTCTCAGCAAACTGACACACACAAAAAAAACAAAATGAAATACCACATATTCTCACTCATAGGCGGGTGAGGAAAAATGAGAACATATGGACACAGGGAAGGAGGTACTGCACACTGCGGTCTATTGGGGTAAATAGAGGAACAGCGGGCGTGGGGAGCTGGGTAGGGATAGCCTGGGGAGAAATGCCAAATGTGGGTGAAGGAGAGGAATGCAGTAAAACACACTGCCATGTGTGCACCTATGCAACTATCTTGCACATTCTGCAAATGTACACCAAAACCTAAAATGCAATTAAAAAAACACGTTTCTTCTAGGAGCTGTGTTTTGAAATTCTAAAGGGAATGGGAGTACATGTTGTATTGAGAAACATCTGGTTCTAAAATAAAAACTGAGCTACAACAGAATACTCTTCAATGTGTGGATTCAACTTGGAGAGTGAATCTAATGTGTGTTTGCAGCAGGTTGTAAACCCTTTCTGTAAAGAATTTAAACAACTACATTTAAAGCCAAATCCAAGCATTTAAGAAATAGCAGTAAAACTGCATTTAAAACACAAAAAAGTGTATTTTTCAAACTGCTCTGCTGTGTGTTCATTCATCTAAGAAAGTTTTAAATATGTTCACATTCAGCGAGTCAGAAACACGTTTCTTCTAGGAGCTGTGTTTAGATATTCCAGAGTGAATGTGAGTACATGGTTTACTGAGAAATATTTCGTTCTTAAACGAAAATGGAGCTATCTAACAGAAGGTTCTTCAATGCATGCATTTAAATTACAGAGATGTGTGCTTGCAGCAGTGTGTAAACCCTTTCTGAAAAGAATCTAAAAGCGGACATTTCCATCCAAATTCCAGCAGCAAAGAAATTGCAGTAAGACAGCCTGTAAAACACAAAACAAGTGCAGCTTTCAAACTACTCTATTGTGTGTTTGATCTACTAAGAGAGTTGAATCTATGTTTATATTCAGAGATTTAGAAACACGTTTCTTCTAGAAACTGCATTTTGATATTCCAGAGTAAATGAGAGTACATGCTGTACTGAGAAATATCTGGTCCTAAAACAAAAACGAAGCTGTCTAACAGAACGTGATTCAATGTGTGCATTAAACTTACAGAGTTAAACAGAGGTGTATTTGCAGCAATTTGTCAACTATTTCTGTAAAGAATCCAAAAGAACTTGTTGCAAGATGGCGTCATAGAGGTGACTCAGGATTGCAGCTGTTGGTGAAGGCACAGAGGGTGAGTCCTAGATGCATTCTCGGATGGACGTTTTTGCCCACAGAGCGTTTAAAGTCCCAGGTGTGGGAGAGACACGGGACACTAGTACAGCCAGATAAAGCAGCTGGCTCGCATGGCCGCTTCAGCCAGTGCCGCAGCAGGACCCGGCAGGGAACTCACTGGTCTGGGTGCCCTGATAAACCGGCAATCTGAGATTTGGAAGGGCAGATTGGCATGTCCATCTGATTGAACGGGACTTGACAATGAGCCAGACCAGGAGTTTCCTGGAAGCGTGATCTGAGCTGGTAGTGGGCAGCGCATGGAGATCGTGACGATCCCAGTGCCCTATCGGCAGGCTACTGGGGTGCCAGTGAGAGAGTCGACCTTTCAGCTTGGGGAGAGGAAGAGAGAGAGAGAGGATGGACTCTGAGGCAGGGAGCTGGGTGATCGGCTCGGCAGGTCCCACCCTCACGGGACAAGCAGGGCGGCGACTGGAGGCGCTTGGGGCTGAGAGTTTTGCTGCCGCATCTAGGACGGTGCAGCCCGGTGAGGAGGGGCGCCCACCATTGACGCAGTGCACCCCACTGAAGTACCGCCCAGGTCTGACGAGCCTGCTGCTGCTGAGGCAACCTGCCATAACAGAGAGACTCTGCCCACAGCAGAAGGGAGCCCAGCAGCAACAGGGCGGACCCACAGCAGGTCAGAGCCCGCAGGCAAATAGTGAATAGACTGCCTCTAGTGGGCAGGACAGTGCAACAGATACTCATAAAGAAAGCCCCAACTCCTGAGACAGAGCATCTAAGGGTGAAAAAAAGGGTGGTGTTTATGAGTTCTATTGCAGCAGACATAAACAACCTCCCAACAACCCTGAATGAACAACGGAGCTCACAGCTCAGCACTGAGCTCCTATAAAGCACAGACTGTCTCCTCAAGCAGCTCCCTGACCCCTGTATATCCAAGGAGTCACCCCAGAAAAGGACTAATCAGACTGACATTTGGCTGGCATCATTCTGGAACAAGGGCAGCAGAAGAAGAAACTGGTATCATCCTCATTCTGCAGCTGCTGCAGGTATACCCCAGACAAGCAGGGCCTGGAGTGGACCTCAGCACTCATACAGCAGAGAGGATAGACCATTAGAGGAAAACTAAGTAACAGAAATACTTCATCATCAACAATCTCAGTGTCCACACAGAGACCCAATTGAAAAATCAGCAACTACTAAGACGACAGGCAGATAAATCCATAAAGATGGGAAGAAACCAGCGCAAAAAGGAGGAAAACACCAAACCAAAACACCTCACCTCCAAAAGGACCAAAACTCCTCACCAGCAAGGGAACAAAGCTGGACGGAGAATGAGTGTGACGAAATGATGGAATCAGACTTCAGAAAGTGGATAATGAGAAACTTCAGTGAGCTAAAGGAACATGTTCTAAACCAGTGCAAAGAAACTAAGAACCTTGAAAAAGATTTGAGGAATTGATAACAAGAATGGACAACTTAGAGAGGAATATGAATGAATTGAAGGAGCTGAAAACACAACACGAGAACTTCAAGCATGCACAAGTTTCAACAGCCGAATTGACCAAGCAGAAGAAAGAATATCAGAAGTTGAAGATCAACTCAATGAAATAAAACGAGAAACCAAGATTAAAGAAAAAGCACAAAAGGAATGAACAAAATCTCCAAGAAATGTGGGACTATGTGAAGAGACCAAACCTACGTTTGATAGGTGTACCAGAATGTGATGAAGAGAATGAATCCAAGCTGGAAAACACTCTTCAGGATATTATCCAGGAAAATTTCCCCAACCTGGCAAGACAGGTCAATACTCAACTCCAGGAAATACAGAGAACACCACAAAGATACTGCAAGAAGAGCAACCCCAAGGCACATAATCCAGATTCACCAGGGTTGAAATGAGGAGAAAATACTAAGGGCAGCCAGAGAGAAAGGTCGGGTCACCCACAAAGAAAAGCCCATCAGACTCACAGCAGATCTCTCGGCAGAGACTCTACAAGCCAGAAGAGAGTGGGGACCAATATTCAACATCCTTAAAGAAAATAACTTTCAACCCAGAATTTCATATCCAGCCAAACTGAGCTTCATAAGAAGGAAAAATAAAATCCTTCACGAACAAGCAAGTACTCAGAGATTTTGTCACCACTAGGCCTGCTTTACAAGAGCTCCTGAAAGAGGCACTACACATAGAAAGAAACAACCAGTTCCAGCCATCCTAAAAGCATACCAAATGCTAAAGACCATCAACAAAATGAAGAATGTACATGAACCAACGGCAAAACAGCCAGCTAGCATCAAAATGGCAGTATCAAATTCACACATAACAATATTAACCCTAAATGTAAATGGGCTAAATGCACCAATCAAAAGACACAGACTGGCAAATTGATAAAAACCAAAACCCATCGTGCTGTATCCAGGAAACCCACCTCACATGCAAAGATACACAAAGGCTCAAAATAAAGGATGGAGGAAGATTTACCAAGCAAATGGAGAGCAAAAAGCAGGAGTTGCAATACTCAACTCCAGGAAATACAGAGAACACCACAAAGATATTCTGCAAGAAGAGCAACCCCAAGGCACATAATCGCCAGATTCACCAGGGTTGAAATGAAGGAGAAAATACTAAGGGCAGCCAGAGAGAAAGGTCGGGTCACCCACAAAGGGAAGCCCATCAGACTCACAGCAGATCTCTCGGCAGAGACTCTACAAGCCAGAAGAGAGTGGGGCCAATATTCAACATCCTTAAAGAAAAGAACTTTCAACCCAGAATTTCATATCCAGCCAAACTGAGCTTCATAAGTGAAGGAAAAATAAAATCCTTCACGAACAAGCAAGTACTCAGAGATTTTGTCACCACTAGGCCTGCTTTACAAGAGCTCCTGAAAGAGGCACTACACATAGAAAGAAACAACCAGTTCCAGCCATCCTAAAAGCATACCAAATGCTAAAGACCATCAACAAAATGAAGAATGTACATGAACCAATGGGCAAAACAGCCAGCTAGCATCAAAATGGCAGTATCAAATTCACACATAACAATATTAACCCTAAATGTAAATGGGCTAAATGCACCAATCAAAAGACACAGACTGGCAAATTGGATAAAAACCAAAACCCATCGGTGTGCTGTATCCAGGAAACCCACCTCACATGCAAAGATACACAAAGGCTCAAAATAAAGGATGGAGGAAGATTTACCAAGCAAATGGAGAGCAAAAAGCAGGAGTTGCAATTCTCATCTCTGATAAAATAGACTTTAAAGCAACAAAGATCAAAAGGGACAAAGAAGGTCATTACATAATGGTAAAAGGATCGATACAACAAGAAGAGATAACGATTCTAAATATATATGGACCCAATGTAGGAGCACCCAGATATATAAGGCAAGTTCTTAATGACTTACAAAGAGACTTAGACTCCCACACAATAATAGTGGGAGACTTTAACACTCCACTGTCAATAGCAGACAGATCAACCAGACAGAAAATTAACAAGGATATCCAGGACTTGAACTCAGACCTGGAACAAGCAAACCTGATAGACATTTACAGAACTCTCCACCCCAAATCCACAGAATATTCATTATTCCCAGCACATCTCACCTACTCCAAAATTGACCACATAATTGGAAGTAAAGCACTCCACAGCAAATGCAAAACAACGGAAATCATAACAAACAGTCTCTCAGACCATAGTGCAATCAAGTTGGAACTCAGAATGCAGAAAATAACTCAGAACTGCGCAGCTTCATGGAAACTGAACAACTGGTTTTGAATGTTGATTGATAAACAATGAAATGAAGGCAGAAATAAAGAAGTTCTTTGAAACCAACGAGAAAAGACAACGTACCAGAATCTCTGGGACACATTTAAAGCAGTCTGTAGAGGAAAATATATAGCAATAAGTGCCCACATGAGAAGAGTGGAGAGATCCAAAATTGACACCCTATCATCAAAATTGAAAGAGCTAGAGGAGCAAGATCAAAAAGCTCAAAACCTAGCCAAAGACAAGAAATAACTAAGATCAGAGCAGAACTGAAGGAGATAGAGACAAGAAAACCCTTCAAAAATCAATAAATCTAAGAGCTGGTTTTTCAAAAGATCAACAAAATAGACAGACCACTAGCCAGACTGATAAAAAGAAAAGAGAGAACAACCAAATAGATGCAATAAAACGATAAAGGGAAATCACCACAGATTCCACAGAAATTCAAACCATCATCAGAGAATACTACAAACAACTCTATGCACATAAACTAGTAAATCAGGAAGAAATGGATAAATTCCTGGACGCCTGTGTCCTCCCAAGCCTAAACCAGGAGGAAGCAAACTATGAATAGACCAATAACAAGGTCTGAAGTTGAGGCAGCAATTAAGAGCCTACCACACAAAAAGCCCAGGTCCAGATGGGTTCACAGCTGAATTCTACCAGACACACAAAGAGGATCTGGTACCATTCCTTCTGAAACTATTCCAAATAATCCAAAAGAGGGAACCCTTCCCAAATCATTTTATGAGACCAACATCATCCTGATACCAAAACCTGGCAGAGACTCAACAAGAAAAGAAAACTTCAGGCCAATATCCATGATGAACATAGATGCAAAAATCTTCAATAAAATACTGGCAAACCGATTGCAACAGCACATTAAAAACTTATCCATCATGATCAAGTAGGATTCATCCGGGATGCAAGGCTGGTTCAACATACGCAAGTCTATAAATGTAATTCACCACATAAACAGAAGCAAAACAAAACCACATGATTATCTCAATTGATGCAGAGAAGGCATTTGACAAAATTCAACAACCCTTTATGCTAAAAACCCTCAATAAACTTGGTATTGATGGAACATATCTCAAAGTATTTACGACAAACCAACAGCCAATATTATACTTAATGGGCAAAAACTGGAAGCATTCCCTTTGAAATCCGGCACTAGACAAGCATGCTCTCTCTCACCACTTCTATTCAACACAGTACTGGAATTTCTAGCCAAAGCAATCAGGCAAGGAAAAGAAATAAAGGGTATTCAAATAGGAAAGGTGGAAGCCAAATTGTCTCTATTTGCAGACGACATGATAGTATACCTAGAAGACCCCATCACCTCAGCCCAAAAGCTCCTGCAACTGATAAGCAAATTCAGCAAAGTCTCAGGATATAAAATCAATGTTCAAAAATCACAAGCATTCCTATACACCAATAACAGACTTAAAGAGAAACAAATCAAGAACAAACTGCCATTCCCAATTGCTACAAAGAAAATAAAATACCTAGGAATACAACTCACAAGGAATGTAAGGGACCTCTTTAAGGAAAACTACAAACCACTGCTCAACGAAATAAGAGAGGACAAAAACAGATGGAGAAACATTCCCTATTTAATAAATGGCGTTGGAAAAACTGGCTAGCCATGTGCAAAAAGCAGAAACTGGACTCCTTCCTGACACCGTACACTAAAATTAACTCCAGATGGATTAAAGACTTAAACGTAAGACCCGACACCATAAAAACCCTAGAAGAAAATCTAGACAAAATCATTCAGGACATAGGAGTAGGCAAGGGCTTCATGAACAAAACACCAAAAGCATTGGCAACAAAAGCCATAATAGACAAATGGGACCTAATCAAACTCCACAGCTTCTGCACGGAAAAAGAAACAGTCACTAGAGTGAATCGGCAACCATCAGAATGGGAAAAAAATCTTTGCAGTTTACACATCTGACAAAGGGCTGATATCCAGAATTTACAAAAACTCAAACAGATTTACAGGAAAAAGACAAACAAGCCCATTCAAAAATGGGCAAAGTATATGAACAGACACTTTACAAAAGAAGACATACATGAGGCCAACAAACATATAAAAAAATGCTCATCATCACTGGTCATTAGAGAGATGCAAATCAAAACCACATTGAGATACCATCTCACGCCAGTTAGAATGGCAATCATTAAAAAATCTGGAGACAGCAGATGCTGGAGAGGATGTGGAGAGATAGGAACACTCTTACACTGTTGGTGGGAGTGTACATTAGTTCAACCATTGTGGAAGACAGTGTGGCGATTCCTCAGGAACCTAGAAATAGAAATTCCATTTGACCCAGCAATCCCATTACTGGGTATATATCCAAAGGACTATAAATCGTTCTTCTATAAGGACACATGCACATGAATGTTCATTGCAGCACTGTTTACAATAGCAAAGAACTGGAACCAACCCAAATGCCCAACAATGATAAACTGGACTGGGAAAATGTGGCACATATACACCATGGAATATTATGCAGCAATCAAAAATGATGAGTTTGTGTCCTTTGTAAGGACATGGATGAATCTGGAGAACATCATTCTCAGCAAACTGACACAATAACAGAAAAAGAAATACCGCATATACTCACTCATAGGTGTGTGAGAAAAATGAGAACACATGGACACAGAGAAGCGGTCTACTATACACTGGGGTCTATTGGGGGGAATGGGGGAAGGACAGCGGGGGGGACTGGGGAGGTATAGTTTGGGGATGAATGCCAAGTGTAGGTGAAGGGGAGGAAGGCAGCAATACACACTGCCATGTGTGTACCTATGCAACTATTTTGCACGTTCTTCACATGTACCCCAAAACCTATAATGCAATAAAAATAAAATAAAAAAAGAAAAAAAAGATCCAAAAGAAGACATTTCCAGACAAATATAAGCATTTAATAATGGTAGTAAGACAGCATGTAATACAAAAAACAAATGTATCTCTCAAACTGCTCTGCTGTATGTTCATTCAACGAAGGACTTAAAACATGTTTTGTTTCAATGAGTTAGAAACACGTTTCTTCTAGAAACTCAGTTTTAATATTCCAGAGTGAATTCGATTACATGTTGTATTGAGAAATATCTTGTTCTAAAACAAAAACATACGTACTTAGCAGAATGGTCTTGAATGTGTGCGTTCAACTTACAGAGTTAAACTGATGTGTGTTGGAAGCAGATTGTAAACACTTTCTGTAAAGAATATAAAAGTAGACATTTCCAGCCAAATTCCAACAGCTAAGAAATTAGAGTAAGACAGCTCATAAAGCACAAAACAAGTGTAGCTTTCAAACTATTCTACTCTGTGTTCGATCAACTAAGAGAGTTAAATCTATGTTTAGATTCAGAAATTTAGAAACACTTTTCTTCTAGGAGCTGTGTTTTGATATTCCAGAGTAAATGTGAATACATGCTGTACTGAGAAATATCTGGTCCAAAAATAAAAACGAAGCTATCTAACAGAACGTGCTTCAATGTGTGCATTTAACTTACAGAGGTAAACAGATGTTTTTTTGCAGCAATTTTAATCTCTTTCTGTAAAGGATCCAAAAGCAGACATTTCCAGACAAATATAAGCATTTAAGAAATTGCAGAAAGATAGCATGTAAAACACAAAACAAATGTATCTTTGAATCTGCTCTGCTGTGTGTTCGCTCAACTAAAAGACTTAAAAAATATGTTTAGAGAGGAAGTGGCAATATGGCGTCGTAGAGGCAACTCAGGATTGCAGCTCTCAGTGAAGGTGCAGAGGGTGAGCCCTAGCCGCATTTTTGAATGGTCTTTTTTTTGCCCACAGAACGGTGAAAGTCCCAGTTGTGGGAGAAACATGGGACGCTTGCGCAGCCAGCTCACGTGGCCAGTTGGCCTGGGCCGGTGCCACAGTGCAGGGGCACACGGCACAAAACTCACTGGTCTGGGTGCCCTGTTAAACAGGCAATCTGAGATTTGGATGGGCAGGTTGGCATGTCCATCTGATTGAATGGGACTTGGACAATGAGCCCGACCAGAAGATTCCTGGGAAACGTTACCTGAGACATTGCAGTGGGCAGCGGCATGAGAGATCACATGGATCCCAGTTCATATCAGCAGGCTACTGGGGTGCCAGTGAGAGAGTTGACCATTCAGCTTGGGGAGAAAAAGAGAGAGAGAGAGAGGATGGACTCTGAGGCAGGGAGCTGAGTGATCAAGCTCAGCATGTCCCACCCTCACAGGGATAAGCAGGGTGGCGACTGGAGGCGCTCAGGACTGAGAATTTTGCTGCCAGCATCTAGGACGATGCAGCCCAGTGTGGGAGGGGCATCCACCACTACAGACGCAATCTGCCCCTACTGAACTACGGCCCAGGGCTGACGCAGCCTGCCATTGCCGAGGCAACCTGCCATAACAGAGAGACTCTACCAAGGGGGTGACGAACGCCACAGCAGAACAGAGCCCGCAGCAGCAGGGCAGACCCACGCTAGCAGGGTGGAGCCCCAGCAGGCAAATAGTGAATAGACTGCCACATAGCGGGGCAGGACAGTGAAACAGATACTCATAAAGAAAGCCCCAACTACCTGAGACAGAGCATCTAAAGGGAAAAAAAATGGGTGGATTATGAGTTCTGTTGCAGCAGACATAAAGATACCCTCCCAACATCCCTGAATGAAAAACAGAGCTCACAGCTCAGCACTGGAGCTCCTATAAAGCACAGACCGTCTCCTCAAGCAGCTCCCTGACCCCTGTATATCCAAAGAGTAACCCCCAAAAAGGACTAATCAGACTGACATTTGGTGGTCATCATTCTGAAACAAAGATAGGAGAAGAAGAAACTGGTAGCATCCCTCACTGTTCCACAGCTGCTACAGGTGTACCCCAGACAAGCAGGACCTGGAGTGGACCTCAGCACTCGTATAGCAGAGGGGCTAGACCATTAGAAGGAAAAGTAAGTAACATAAATACTTCATAATCAACAATCTGGGCATGCACTCAGAGACCCAATTGAAAAATCAGCAACTACTAAAACGACAGATGAATAAATCCATAAAGATGGAAAGTAACCAGTGCAAAAAGGAGGAAAACACACGAAACCAAAACACCTGACATCAAAAAAAGGACCAAAACTTTTCACCAGCAAGGGAACAAAGCTGGTTGGAGAATGACTGTGACGAAATGACGGAATCAGACTTCAGAAAGTAACAGTCACTAGAGTGAATAGGCAACCATCATAATGGAAAAATATCTTTGCAGTTTATGCATATGACAAAGGGCTGATATCAGAATTTACAAAAAACTCAAACAGATTTACAGGAAAAAAAGCAAACAAGTCCATTTAAAAATGGGCAAAGGATATGAACAGACACTTTACAAAAGAAAACATACATGAGGCCAACAAACACATGAAAAAATGCTCATCATCACTGGTCATTAGAGAGATGCAAATCAAAACCACATTGAGATACCATCTCATGCCAGTTAGAATGGCGATCATTAAGAAATCTCGAGACAGCAGATGCTGGAGAGGATGTGGAGAAAGAGGAACACTCTTACACTGTTTGTGGGAGTGTAAATTAGTTCGACCATTGTGGAAGACAGTGTGGCAATTCCTCAGGGACCTAGAAATAGAAATTCCATTTGACCCAGCAATCCCATTACTGGGTATATATCCCAAAGAGTATAAATCGTTCTTCTATAAGGACACATGCACACGAATGTTCATTGCAGCACTGTTTACAATAGCAAAGACCTGGAACCAACCCAAATGCCCATCGATGATAGACTGGACTTGGAAAATGTGGCACATATACACCATGGAATATTATGGAGCAATCAAAAATGATGAGTTTGTGTCCTTTGTAAGGACGTGGATGAATCTGGAGAACATCATTCTCAGCAAACTGACACAGGAACAGAAAAAGGAATACCGCATATTCTTACTCATAGGCGGGTGAGAAAAATGAGAACACCTGGACACAAGGAGGGGGTCTACTACACACTAGGGTCTATTGGGGGGAATGGGGGAGGAACAGTGGGGAGGCTGGGGAGGGATAGCCTGGGGATAAATGCCATGTGTGGGTGAAGAAGAGGAAGGCAGCAAAACACACTGCCATGTGTGTACCTATGCAGCTACCTTGCACGTTCTGCATATGTACCCCCAAACCTATAATGAAATAAAAATTTAAAAAAATATATGTTTAGATTCAGCGAGTTAGAAACACATTTCTTTTAGAAACTGAGTTTTCATATTCCAGATCGAATGTGATTAAATGCTATATTGAGAAATATCTTGTTATAAAACGAAAATGGAGCTAGTTAGCAGAATGGTCTTCAATGGGTGCATTCAACCTACAGAGTTAAGCTGATGTGTGTTTGCCGCAGTTTGTAAACACTTTCTGTAAATAATCTGAAAACGGCATTTCCAGCCAAATCCCAGCAGCTAAGAAACAGCATTAAGACAGCGTGCGAAGCAAAACACAAATGTATCTTTCAAACTGCTCTGCTGTGTGTTTGTTCAACTAAGAGACTTGAATCTATATTTAGAATAAGCGAGTTAGAAACAAGATTTTTTTCCAGAAGCTGCATTTTGATATTCCAGAATGAATGGGAGTACATGCTGTACTGAAAAATATCTGGTCCTAAAACGAAAATGGAGCTATCTAACAGAATGGTCTTCAAGGTGCGCATTTAACTTACAGAGTTAAACTGATGTGTGTTTGCAGCAGTTTTTAAACAATTTTTGAAAAGAATATAAAAGCAGACATTTCCAGCCAAATCCCAGCAGCTAAGAATTAGCAGTAAGACAGGCTGCAAAACACACAAAAAAAATGTATTTTTCAAAATTCTCTGCGTGCGTTTTTTCAACTAAGAGGGTTGAGAGTTGAATCTATGTTTAGAATCAGATAGTTTGAAATATGTTTCTTCTAGAAGCTGCGTTTTGATATTCCAGAGTGAATGGAAGTACATGCTCTACTTAGAAACATCTGGTCCTAAAACAAAACCAGAGGAATCTAACAGAACGGCCTTCAATATTTGCATTTAACTTACAGAGTTCAACTGATGTGTGTTTGCTACAGTTTGTAAATCCTTTCTGTAAAGAATCTAAAAATGCATATTTTCAGCCAAATCCCAGCATATAAGAAATTGCAGTAAGACTGCATCTAAAACACAAAACAAACATATGTTTCAAACTGGACTGCTGTGTGTTCACTCAACTAAGAGAGTTTAATCTATGTTTAGATTCAGCGAGTTAGAATCACGTTTCTTCTAGGAGCTGCGTTTTGATATTCCAGAGTGAATGGAAGTACATGCTGTATTGAGTAATATCTGGTTCTAAAACAAAAAAGGAGCTATCTAACAGAAGGGTGTGCTTCCAACTTACAGAGTTAAACTAATGTGTCTTACCAGCAGTTTGTTAACCCTTTTCATAAAAAATCTAAAAACGTACATTTCCAGCAAAATCGCAGCATTTATGAAATAGCAGTAAGACTGAGTGTAAAACCTCAAACAAACGTATCTTTCAAGCTGATCTGCTGTGTGCTCATTCAACTAAGAGAGTTGAATCTATGATTAGATTCAGAGAGTTAGAAACACGTTTCTTCTAGATGCTGCTTTTTGATATTTGAGAGGGAATGGGAGTACATGGTGTATTGAGAAATATCTGGTTCTAAAACAAAAACTGAGCTACATAGCAAAATGGTTTTTATTATTTATTTATTTATTTATATTTTTTATTGCATTTTAGGTTTTGGGGTACATGTGTAGAACATGCAAGATAGTTGCATAGGTACACACATGGCAGTGTGTTTTGCTGCCTTCCTCCCCTTCACCCACACTTGGCATTCATTCCCCAGGATATCCCTCCCCAGACCCCCACGCTATCCCCCATCCCCCCCAATAGACCCCAGTGTGTAGTAGACCCCCTCCCTGTGTCCATGTGTTCTTATTTTTCTCACCCGCCTATGAGTGAGTACATGCTGTATTTCTTTTTCTGTTCTTTTGTCAGTTTACTAAGAATGATGTTTTCCAGATTCATCCATGTCCTTACAAAGGACACAAACTCATCATTTTTGATTGCTGCATAATATTCCATGGTGTATATGTGCCACACTTTCCCAGTCCAGTCTATCATCGTTGGGCATTTGGGTTGGTTCCAGGTCTTTGCTATTGTAAACAGTGCTGCAATGAACATTCGTGTGCATGTGTTCTTATAGTAGAACGATTTATAGTCCTTTGGATGTATACCCAGTAATGGGATTGCTGAATCAAAAAATGGTTTTTAATGTCTGCATTCCACTTACAGAGTTAAACTAATGTGTGTTTGCAGCAGTTTGTAAATCATTTCTGTAAAGAATTTAAAAACAGACATTTGCAGACAAATTCTAGCATCTAGAAAATAGCAGTAAAACAGCTTGTGAAACACAAAACAAACATATCTTTCAAATTGCTCTGCTGTGTGCTCATTCACCTAAGAGCAGTGAATATATGTTTAGATTCAGAGAGTTAAAAACACGTTTTTTTTCGGAGCTGCGTTTTTATATTCCAGAGTGAATGGGAGTACATGCTGTACTGAGAAATATCTGGTCCTAAAGCATAAACAGAGCTATCTGAAAGAACAGTCTTCAGTGTGTGCATTTAACTTACAGAGAGAAACTGATGTGTGTTTGCAGCAATTTGTAAACCCTTTATGTAAAGAATATACATCCGAATATTTCTAGCCAAATCCAAGCATTAAAGAAATAGCAGTAAGACTGAGTCTAAAACACAAAAGAAAACGTATTTTTTAAACTGCTCTGCTGTGCTTTCATTCAACTAAAAGACTTTTGAATAAGTCTAGATTCAGCGAGTTTGAAACAGGTTTCTTCTAGGCGATGCATTTAGATATTCCAGAGTGAATGCGAGTACATGCTTTACTGAGAAATATCTCATTCTAAATCGAAAATGGAGCTATCTAACAGAACGTTCTTCAATGTGTGCATTTAACTTACAGAGTTAAACTGATGTGTGTTTGCAGCAGTTTGTAAATCCTTTCTGTAAAGAATCTAAAAGCGGACATTTCCAGCCAAGTTCCAGCAGCTAAGAAATAGCAGTAAGACAGCCCATAAAACACAAAACAAGTGTAGATTTCAAACTAGTCTGCTGTGCAGTCGTTTAATTAAGATAATTGAATCTATGTTTAGATTCAGAGAGGTAGAAACACGTTTCTTCTAGGAGCTGCGTTTTGGTATTTCAGAGTAAATGGGAGTAAATGTTGTACTGAGAAATATCTGGTTCAAAAACAAAAGCGGAGCTATCTACCAGAACGGGATTCAATGTGTGCATTTACTTACAGTGTTAAGCAGATGTGTGTTTGCAGCAATTTTTAAACTCTTTCTGTAAAGAATCTAAAAACGGACATTTCCAGACAAATACAAGCCTTTAAGAAATAGCGGTAAGACTATTGTAAAACATGTAAAACACGAAGGAAATTTATCTTTCAAACTGCTCTGCTATGTGTTCATTCAACTCAAAGACTTGAAAAATATGTTTGGATTTAGCGAGTTAGAAACACGTTTATTCTAGTAAGAGCATTTTTATATTCCAGATTGAATGCAATTACATACTGTATTGAGAAATATCTTGTTCTTAAATGCAAACGGAGCTACTTAACAGAATGGTCGTCAATGTGTGCATTCAACTTATGGAGTTAAACTGATGTGTGTTTGCAGCAGTTTGTAAAGCCTTTCTGTAAAGAATCTGAAAATCAGGATTTCCAGCCAAATCCGAGCATCTAAGAAACAGCAGTAAGACAGCATGTAGAAAAAAAAAAAAAAAACAAATGTATCTTTCAAAAAGCTCTGCTGTTCGATCTTTGAACTAAGAGAGTTGAATCTACGTTTAGATTCAGCGATTTAGAAACACGTTTCTTTTAGAATCTCTGTTTTGATATTCCAGAGTGAAAGAAACTATGAGATATATTGAGAAATATCTGGTTCTAAAACAAAAACTGAGCTACATAGCAAAATGGTTTTTATTATTTATTTATTTATATTTTTATTGCATTTTAGGTTTTGGGGTACATGTGTAGAACATGCAAGATAGTTGCATAGGTACACACATGGCAGTGTGTTTTGCTGCCTTCCTCCCTTCACCCACACTTGGCATTCATTCCCCAGGATATCCCTCCCCAGACCCCACGCTATCCCCCATCCCCCAATAGACCCCAGTGTGTAGTAGACCTCCCTGTGTCCATGTGTTCTTATTTTCTCACCCGCCTATGAGTGAGTACATGCTGTATTTCTTTTCTGTTCTTTTGTCAGTTTACTAAGAATGATGTTTTCCAGATTCATCCATGTCCTTACAAAGGACACAAACTCATCATTTTTGATTGCTGCATAATATTCCATGGTGTATATGTGCCACACTTTCCCAGTCCAGTCTATCATCGTTGGGCATTTGGGTTGGTTCCAGGTCTTTGCTATTGTAAACAGTGCTGCAATGAACATTCGTGTGCATGTGTTCTTATAGTAGAACGATTTATAGTCCTTTGGATGTATACCCAGTAATGGGATTGCTGAATCAAAAATGGTTTTTAATGTCTGCATTCCACTTACAGAGTTAAACTAATGTGTGTTTGCAGCAGTTTGTAAATCATTTCTGTAAAGAATTTAAAACAGACATTTGCAGACAAATTCTAGCATCTAGAAAATAGCAGTAAAACAGCTTGTGAAACACAAAACAAACATATCTTTCAAATTGCTCTGCTGTGTGCTCATTCACCTAAGAGCAGTGAATATATGTTTAGATTCAGAGAGTTAAAACACGTTTTTTTTCGAGCTGCGTTTTTATATTCCAGAGTGAATGGGAGTACATGCTGTACTGAGAAATATCTGGTCCTAAAGCATAAACAGAGCTATCTGAAAGAACAGTCTTCAGTGTGTGCATTTAACTTACAGAGAGAAACTGATGTGTTTGCAGCAATTTGTAAACCCTTTATGTAAAGAATATACATCCGAATATTTCTAGCCAAATCCAAGCATTAAAGAAATAGCAGTAAAACAGCTTGTGAAACACAAAACAAACATATCTTTCAAATTGCTCTGCTGTGTGCTCATTCACCTAAGAGCAGTGAATATATGTTTAGATTCAGAGAGTTAAAACACGTTTTTTTTCGAGCTGCGTTTTTATATTCCAGAGTGAATGCGAGTACATGCTTTACTGAGAAATATCTCATTCTAAATCGAAAATGGAGCTATCTAACAGAACGTTCTTCAATGTGTGCATTTAACTTACAGAGTTAAACTGATGTGTGTTTGCAGCAGTTTGTAAATCCTTTCTGTAAAGAATCTAAAAGCGGACATTTCCAGCCAAGTTCCAGCAGCTAAGAAATAGCAGTAAGACAGCCCATAAAACACAAAACAAGTGTAGATTTCAAACTAGTCTGCTGTGCAGTCGTTTAACTAAGATAATTGAATCTATGTTTAGATTCAGAGAGGTAGAAACACGTTTCTTCTAGGAGCTGCGTTTTGGTATTTCAGAGTAAATGGGAGTAAATGTTGTACTGAGAAATATCTGGTTCAAAAACAAAAGCGGAGCTATCTACCAGAACGGGATTCAATGTGTGCACTTACAGTGTTAGATGTGTGTTTGCAGCAATTTTAAACTCTTTCTGTAAAGAATCTAAAACGGACATTTCCAGACAAATACAAGCCTTTAAGAAATAGCGGTAAGACTATTGTAAAACATGTAAAACACGAAGGAAATTTATCTTTCAAACTGCTCTGCTATGTGTTCATTCAACTCAAAGACTTGAAAAATATGTTTGGATTTAGCGAGTTAGAAACACGTTTATTCTAGTAAGAGCATTTTATATTCCAGATTGAATGCAATTACATACTGTATTGAGAAATATCTTGTTCTTAAATGCAAACGGAGCTACTTAACAGAATGGTCGTCAATGTGTGCATTCAACTTATGGAGTTAAACTGATGTGTGTTTGCAGCAGTTTGTAAAGCCTTTCTGTAAAGAATCTGAAAATCAGGATTTCCAGCCAAATCCGAGCATCTAAGAAACAGCAGTAGGACAGCATGTTAAACAAATAAAAAAATTGTATCTTTCAAACTGCCATGCTGTGTGTTTCTTCAAGTAAGAGAGTTGAAACTATGTTTAGATTCAGCGAGTTGAAACACGTTTTTTCTATGAGCTGCTTTTGATATTCCAGAGTGAATGGGAGTACATGCTGTACCGAGTAATGTCTGGTTTGAAAACAAAACTGAGCTACCAACAGAATGGTCTTCAATGTGTGCATTTAAGTTACAGAGTTAAATTGATGTGTGTTTGCAGCAGTTTGTAAACGCTTTCTGTAAAGAATGTATAAATGAACATTTCCAACCAAATCCCAGCATTTAAGAAATAGCAGTAAGCCAGCCTTTAAAACACAAAACAAACGTATCTTTCAAACTGCTCTGCTGTGTGTTTGTTCAACTAAGAGAGTTGAATCTACGTTTAGATTCAGCGATTTAGAAACACGTTTCTTTTAGAATCTCTGTTTTGATATTCCAGAGTGAAAGAAACTATGAGATATATTGAGAAATATCTGGTTCTAAAAGGAGACCATAGCTTCCAAAAAGAATGGTGTTCAATGTGTGCTTTCAAGTTACAGACTTAAACTAATATGTTTACAGCAGTTTGCAAACCCTTTCTGTAAAGAATATAAAAACGTGCATTTCCAGCCAAATAGCAGTACTTATGAAACAGCAGTAAGAATGTAACTAAAACACAAAATCAACATATATTTCAAACTGATCTGCTGTGAATTAGTTTAACTAAGAGAGTTGAAACAATGTTTAAATTCAGAGGTACAAACACGTTTTTTCTAGGAAATATGTTTTTATATTCCAGAGTGAATGGGAGTACATGCTGTATTGAGAAATATCTGGTTCTAAAATGAAAATGGAGCTACCCCATTACTGGGTATCTATCCAAAGGACTATAAATCGTTCTACTATAAGGACACATGCACACGAATGTTCATTGCAGCACTGTTTACAATAGCAAAGACCTGGAACCAACCCAAATGCCCATCAATGATAGACTGGACTGGGAAAATGTGGCACATATACACCATGGAATATTATGCAGCAATCAAAAATGATGAGTTTGTGTCCTTTGTAGGGACATGGATGAATCTGGAGAACATCATTCTCAGCAAACTGACACAAGAAGAGAAAAAGAAATACCGCATATACTCACTCATAGGTGGGTGAGAAAAATGAGAACACATGGACACAGAGAGGTGGTCTACTATACACTGGGGACTGTTGGGGGGAATGGGGGAGGGACAGCGGGGGGGGCTGGGGGGGATAGCCTGGGGATGAATGCCAAGTGTGTGTGAGGGGGAGGAAAGCAGCAGAGCACACTGCCATGTGTGTACCTATGCAACTATCTTGCTCGTTCTGCACATGTACCCCCAAACCTATAATGCAATAAAAATTAAAAAAAAAAAAAAAAAAAATGGAGCTACCTAACAGAATGGTCTTCAATATATGCATTCAACTTATGGAGTTAAACTGATGTGTGTTTGCAGCAGTTTGTAAACCCTTTCTGTAAAGAATCTGAAAACTGGCATTTCTAGCCAAATCCCAGCATCTAAGAAACCACAGTAAGTCAGTGTGTAAAGCAGAAAACAAACGTATCTTTCCAACTGCAGTGCTGTGTGTTCATTAAACTTAGAGAGATGAATCTATGTTTAGATTCAGCGAGTTAAAAACACTTTTCTTTTTGAAGCTGCATTTTGATATTCCAGAGTGAATGGGAGAACATGCTGTACTGAGAAATATCTCATCACAAAGAGAAAATGGAGCTAATTAACATTATGTTCTTCAATGTCTGCATTTAACTTACTGAAATAAACTGATGTGTGTTTGCAGAAGTTTGTAAACAAACCACTTTCTGTAAAGAATCTAAAAGCAGCCATTTTCAGCGAAATCACAGCATCTGAGAAATAGCAGTAAGACAGCGTGAAAAAAAAACAGAAAAAATGTATTTTTCAAACTTCTCTGCTATGTGGTAGTTGAACTAATAGAGTTGAACCAATGTTTAGATTCAGCGAGGTAGAAACTGGTTTATTCCAGAAGCTGTGTTTTGATATTCCAGAGTGAATTTGAGTACATGCTGTACTGGGAAATATCTAGTCCTAAAATAAAAACGGAGCAATCCAACAGAACTGTCTTCAATGTGTGCATTTAACTTACAGAGTTAAAATGATGTGTGTTTGCAGCAGTTTGTGAAACATTCCTGCAAAGAATCTGAAAAGGGGCATTTACAGCCAAACCCTAGCAGCTAAGAAACAGCAGTAGGACAGCATGTTAAACAAATAAAAAAAAATTGTATCTTTCAAACTGCCATGCTGTGTGTTTCTTCAAGTAAGAGAGTTGAAACTATGTTTAGATTCAGCGAGTTGGAAACACGTTTTTTCTATGAGCTGCTTTTTGATATTCCAGAGTGAATGGGAGTACATGCTGTACCGAGTAATGTCTGGTTTGAAAACAAAAACTGAGCTACCAACAGAATGGTCTTCAATGTGTGCATTTAAGTTACAGAGTTAAATTGATGTGTGTTTGCAGCAGTTTGTAAACGCTTTCTGTAAAGAATGTATAAATGAACATTTCCAACCAAATCCCAGCATTTAAGAAATAGCAGTAAGCCAGCCTTTAAAACACAAAACAAACGTATCTTTCAAACTGCTCTGCTGTGTGTTTGTTCAACTAAGAGAGTTGAATCTATGTTTAGATTCAGCGAGTTAGAATCACGTTTCTTCTAGGAGCTGCGTTTTGATATTCCAGAGTGGATGGGAGTACATGCTGTACTGAAAAATATCTGGTCCTAAAACGAAAACGGAGCTATCTAACAAAACGGTCTTCAATGTGTGCATTTAACGTACAGAGTTAAACAGATGTGTGTTTGCAGTAGCTTCTAAATCATTTCTGTAAAGAATCTAAAAGCAGACATTATCAGCCAAATCCCAGCAGCTAAGAAATAGCTGTAAGACAGCCTGTAAAACACAAAACAAATCTACTCTTCAAACTTCTCTGCTGTGGGTTGGTTCAACTAAGAGAGTTGAATCTATGTTTAGATTCAGAGAGTTAAAAACATGTTTCTTCTAGAAGCGGTGTTTTGAGATTCCAGAGTAAATGGAAGTACACACTGTACTGAGAAACATCTGGTTCTAAAACGAAAATGGATCTATCTTACAGAACGGTGTTCAATGTCTGCATTTATGTTACAGAGTTGAACTGATGTGTGTTTGCAGTAGTTTGCAAACACTTTCTGTGAAGAATATAAAAGCGGACATTTCCAGCCTAATCCCAGCATCTGAGAAATAGCAGTAAGACAGCGTGTAAAACACAAAACAAATGTATCTTTCAAACTGCTTTGCTGTGTTTTTGTTGAACTAAGAGAGTGGACTCTATGTTGAGATTCAGCGAGATAGAAACACGTTTCTTTTTTGGAGCTGCATTTTGATATTTCAGGGTGAATGGGAGTACAGGCTGTACTAAGAAGCATCTCATTTTAAACTGTGAATGGAGCTTCCTAACGGAATGGTCGTCAGTGTGTGCAGTCACTGTACAGAGTTAAACTGATGTGTGCTTGCAGCAGTTTGTAAACCCTTTCTGTAAAGAATTTAAAAGCGGACATTTCCAGCTAATTCCCATCCTCTAAGAAATAGCAGTAGGACAGACTGTAAAACACAACACAAATATATCTTTCAAA
>CM038401.1:137268821-137289038 GCA_021498475.1 Saguinus midas | reverse complement strand
TCATGATCTGCCCCCTCAGCCTCCCAATGTTCTGGGATTATAGGCGTGAGCCACCTTGCCCAGCTGAAAATACATGGTTTCTATGTGAAAGTCCAGTCCACAGACCTACTTCACTTCACTGCCTGCCCCAGCTGGGAGAAAAATGTCTCTTTCCATGGGGGCCCAATTTTCCTTTTTGGAAACTGTTCCTGAGACTCTCAATTTTTTTTTAAGATGAAATTTCACTCTTGTGCAGGCTGTAGTGCAATGGTAAAATCTAAGCTCACTGCAGCCTCCGCCTCCTGGGTTCAAGAGATTCTCCTGCCTCAGCTTCCAGAGTAGCAGAAATTACAGGCATCCACCACCATGCCTGGCTAATTTACTGTATTTTTAGTACAGACAGGGTTTCACTGTGTTGGCCAGGCTGGTCTTGAACTCCTGACCTCTGGTGATCCACCTGCCTTGGCCAACCAGAGTGCTGGGATTATAGGCACGAGTTACCATGCCCAGCTGACTCTGTTTTCACAGCCTTGACAAATGTAAAGAGCAGAGATGACTCCAAGCTGGGCCTGCCCAGTGTTTCCTCCTGAATGGGTGTGGACCCCGCATTCCTGGCAGGAACACCCTGACCTGGTGCTGTGCTCTCCTCAGTGGAGCCCACCTGGAGGAGCTTCTATCCATCCCACCACCACTGGCAGTCTCACTTGGTAATGGCAGAATATTTATTTACAATCACAAATTTCATCCTGTCAAGCTCTGGATTTAACTTTGCCAGTGGTTTCTCAATGGCCTTAGAACTGTGGTCTCGGGATCTCTAGTGCTGCTGCCTGCTGCTCTCTCCCATCCAGTCCCGCTGCCTGCAGTCCCACTCATAGGTACATGGGCTCCATTTAAGATTGTATTTATGTATTACTTGTTTATTTAAACCGAATAAAAAATGGGTTATTTCCAAGACTTCTTTCCAAATAATTGTTATCTATTTATGAAGAAGCAGAGTCCAAAATTAGAACACAATTCACAATAATAAAAATAATATGATACTGTAGAAGATATTGATAGATTGAAAAGATTGCTATTTGAATTGTACAATTTATATTAAAACACCTTAATTTTTTTATTTTTTTGTAGTTAAAATACAGTATGATTATTTTCTTTAGAGTATGAGATATCTTTACTGATATGTTTTGTAAGTGAATGATTGTTTATGTAGCCACCTGTAGTAAATGAGTTCAATGGTGACTCCTTAAAACATATATGCAAGTCCTCATCCCCAGAAAGTGTGAATGTGATTTTATTGACAAATAAAATATTTGAATATGGAACTAAGGACCTTGAGATGAGACCCAAGATCTAATGACAAGTGTCCTGGTAATAGACAGCAGACAAAATACAGATAAGGTCATATGAAGATGTAAGCATATATTGAAATGATACAACAACCAACCCAAAAATTTCTGAAGCTACCAGAAACAGGAGGAGGGAAGGAATCATTCTCCCCAAGAGTCTCTGGAGGGAATGTCGTTCTGCTGATACATGGATTTTGGACCTCTGGCCTCCAGAACTGTGAAAGACTGAAAAATCTATTGTTTTAAGCCATCAGTTTTATGGTATTTTGTTACAGAAGCCACAATACGCCATCCATCTCCTAAATAATATTTGATAGGTTTAGCATGCAGAAGACATATCATAATTTTAAAGCCAAGATAATTTCAAATTTCCTCTTAAGTTTTAAGAAAATCAGAAAACCAACTTAGTAATTGCAATATTGACTAATAGAGGAATGAACATCATTGCATGTGTTTTCCCAGAACCACTGAATGCTGGAAGATTCCTTAGAGATCATCTGGTTTAGTGATCATACAGAGGAGCCCATAGATATCAAAAAAGAGTCATGAATGTTGGCATTTGGCTGAGTATAGGACCGAAGTAAGTGGTGAATGGTAGAAAAGAGGAATCTGGTCTACCAAACAGAATTGCAAATAAATCAATTAGAAATCCTAGGAAGCCAAAAGAAATATAGCTCTATTTGACTATCCATTTAAACTCTGAGTGTTCTATACCAAAAGGAAGAAGAGGAGGGATGGAGCAAGATGGCAGAATAGAAGGCTGTACCATTTATATTCCTGCAGAAACACCAAATTTTAACAACTGCATACAAAAAAGCACCCTCACAAGAACCAAAAATCAAGTGATCAGTGATAGTACTTGGCTTTAACTTTCTATCATTGAAAGAGGCATAGAGAAGGGTTGAAGAAACAGGAATCATGGACATCACCCCTTCCCAATTTCCTGACAGTGGCTCTGCAGTGCAGAGAGACTGTGCATTTGCAGGTGGGAGAGCACAGTGACTGGGAGACATACACTGAACTCAGTGCTGCTCTGTCATAGCAGAGAGAAAAGCCAGGTTAGATTCAGCCAGTGCCAGCACATGGAGGAAGCATTTGGACCAGACTTAGCCAAAGGAGAATCACTCATTCCATCTGTCAGATCTTACGCTACTTAGAAAGCCTTGCCACCACGAGCCAAAGTACTCTGGCATCATAGGTAAACTTGAAAGGCAATACAGGACACAAGAACTGCAACTACTAGGCAAATCCTAGCACTTGGCTGGGCTCAGAGCAGAGGACTAGGAGGCACATGACCTAGGGAGACACATAGGTCAGCTGGGGTAGCTGAAGAAGTGCTTGAACCAATTCAACTCCAACCCCAGGCAAAGCAGCTTGCAGCAACAAAAGTGTCATCTTCTTCTGCTTAAAGGGAGGAAAGCAAAGAGTAAAGAGGAACTGGGTCTTACATCTTGGTTACCAGCTTAGCTACATTAGGATATGGCAGCAGTCAGGGTCTCAGTGTCCCCCTTTCAAGTCCTATCTCTTGTATGGCATTTCTAGAAACATGTTGAGCCAAAAGAGAACCCATTGACTTGAAGGAAGGACCCAGTCTTGGCAGCATACATGACCTAATGACCGAAGAGTCCTTGGCACCTGAATAACCATCAGAGATACACAAGTAGTATGCTGTGGTCCTTGGACTCTGCGATGTGCTGACTATAGATGTGACTCAGAACATTCCTTACTTCGGTGGCTACAGTGAAATTCTTTTCTGTTTGAGAAAAGTGGAGAGAAAAGTAAATGGGACTTTATTTTTCACCTTCAGTACCAGCTCTACCACAGTGTGGTGGACTCCTAACAAACATGTCAGGTTTTCGATTCCAGAGCTAGGCTCTTGGAAAACCTTTCTGGATATGCCCTGAGGCCAGAGCAGAGCCTGCTGCTCGAAGGCTGAGTTTCAGGACTGGCAGCATCCACCATAAGACAAATGGGAGCTGGGCTTAAGTGAAACAGTAGACCTGGCAGAACTCCACAGGGCCAGTGGTGGTGGTGGTGCTCACAAGGCTCTGCAAAAGAGAGAGAATAAGAAATATATTGTTTGAATGTGAACAGGAGAAGAGAACATAAGGCAATTTCAAGGTTCTAACTCCAATCCTGACTCCCAGGCAGCATCTCTGTGAGAATAGTGCCAGCAAAAATCACTGGCTTCAGTTTGATTGAGTGACTGAGCCAGGAATTACATGTCCATGCTCAAGATAGTGCTGTGTAACAACTCTGACCAAAATCCATGGTGGTGGCTAATGATGCTCTGACCAAATTCTGTTCCAGACAGCTCAGCACAGAGAATTTGTTTGAAAAGAAGGAAAAGAGTGTCTATATCCAGAGAATTTCCAACCTGAATCTAGGTAAAACCACAGAACTGAAGTCCATTCAAATATCTGAAATGTTTTCAGTGAGGTACAACATCACTGAATCAGTGAGAAACAACAAACCACTGAGCAAATACTGAAAAATGTCAAAAAAAAATTCAGAACCCATCTGGACCTGGGCTTTTTGTATATTTAATTTGCCTCAAATTCAGACCTTATTGGTCTATTCATAGTTTTGCTTTCTCCTGGTTAGGCTGAGGAGTCCAGGAATTTATCATTCCTGGTTTACCAGTTTACATAGAGTTGTTGTAGTATTTTGATGATGTTTTGAATTTCTGGAATCTGTGATTTCCATTATCATTTTTTATTGCATCTATTTGTTGTTCTCTTTTCAGTGGCTAGTGGTCTGTCTATTTTGTGATTGAAACCATCTTGGATAAAATTTTTGTCTCTATCTCCTTCAGGCTCTGATCTTAGTTATCTTTGTCTTCACAGGTATATTTTTGATCACCTCTAGCTCTTCAATTTTGACGAGAGAATAGAACAATTTTACACTGGGAGTGTAAATTATTCAACCATTGTGAAGGTGATTTTCAAGGACGAAAAGAAATATGACAGCAATCCCATTACTGGATATATTCCAAAGAATAATCATTCTATTATAGACACATACACAAATGTTCATTGCAGCACTGTTTACACAGCAAAAATGAGCCAACCAAATGCTCCAGATGATAGACTGGACTGATTATATACATATGGAATTATGCAGCAATCAAAATGATGAGTGTGTCCTTTGAAAACATTGAATCTGAGAACATTATCTCAGAAACTGACACAAGAACAGAAATGTGACATACTCACCATAGGTGTGAGAAATCACATGAACAAGACTCTACACACTGGGTATTTCAATAACAGTGTTCTTAATAGAATTAGAATACCATGAAGGAGGCAGCAAAACACCATGTGTATTTATGAAATTCATCTTTCTGCATGTAAAACCATAATGCAATAAAATTTATATATATCAGATGCTGGTGAGACTGTAGAAAAGGATTATATTGTTGGTAAGTGGTTCAACCCAAGGTGTGATAGAAAGACCTCAAGACAGAAATAATAGACTAAAGTGATTGTTGGTATATCAAAGGAATATAAATTGTCTGAAGACACATGCAATATTGGACTATTTACAACAGACATGAAATCATTATTCATCAGTGATAGACTATAATGAAAATATACTGGACTACTTTTGTTTATAAGTCATAACATTCTTTGAAATAGCAGACCATTATCCTGAAATTAATGTGAACAGAAAGCCAAATCTCAATGAGTTAAATAGTGACATGAGGAGAACAACACAGTAGGACCTTATGAGAAGAGGAGAAAAGAGGACCAGAAAAATAATGAATCACTTTAATACCTGAGTGATAAATAATCTGTACAGCCAACCCCATGACACATCACCATAGCAAACCTGCATATCTCCTGAATAAAGGTTTTAAAAATGCAAGAGCTCTGAATAGATACTATCAAAACACTTAATGACAAACAGATTATTATCATCAGAAACAGGCCATTTCACCCAGTTAAATGGCATTGAAAGACAGACAATCAAATGCTAGCAAGGATGTGGAGAAAACGGAACCCTCAGAATGAAATTAGACTCAGTGGTAGAAAACTAATGAGTGCCATCCCAAAGAGGAAACAATGACAGATATCTGCACTTGACTATGGCACTTCATATTGAGATTTGAAGGAACCATCTGAGACCAGTGTATTATTATAGAGTTATTCAGTGAAAGAACAACTGAAATATGTCTGATTTATGTTAAGTGGACACAGAGACATGAATTGTTATCACTTATTTGTGAGATGCAAATCACAGTGAATACAGAGATAGAACTCACGAAGACCTCAAGACAGAAATAATATTTGACTCAGCAACGTGATTACTGGGTATATGCCCAAAGGAATATAAATTGTTCTGTTATGAAGACACATGCATGCGTATGTTCATTGGAGTGCTATTTACAACAGCAAAGGCATGAAATCAACCTAAATTTCCATCAGTGATAGACTGGATAATGAAAATGTGATACAAATACACAATGGACTACTTTGCAGCCATAAGAAATTTCTTCATTTGTATCACATTCTTTGTAGGAGCATGGATGGAGCTAGAGACCATTATCCTTAGAAAATTAATGCAGGAACAGAAAGCCAAATACCTCATTGTAAGTCAGAGTTAAATAGTGAGACACAGAGGAGAACAACACACAGTAGGACCTATTGGAGGGTAGAGGATAAGAGGAGAAAAGAGGACCAGAAAAATAATGAATGGGTACTGGGCTTAATACCTGAGTGATAAAATAATCTGTACAGCCAACCCCCATGACACATGTTTACCTATGTAGCAAACCTGCATATGTACTCCTGAATGTAAAAGGTTTTTAAAAAATGGGCAAGAGCTCTGAATAGACATTTATCAAAAAACACTTGCTAATGACAAACAGGCATGGTAAGGTGTTCCTCATTATTAATCATCAGAGAAATGCAAGTTAAAAGTACAGTGAGATCTCATTTCACCCCAGTTAAAATGGCTTTTATTTGAAAGACAGACAATAACAAATGCTAGCAAGGATGTGGAGAAAACGGAACCCTTTTACACTGTTAGTGGGAATGTAAATTAGTACAACCACTACAAAGAAAATTTTGGAGTTTCCTCAGAAAACTAAAAATAGAGCTACCAGGAAATCCTGCCATCCCAAAAGAGGGAAAATAACTATATTGAAGAGATATCTGCACTCCCATGTTTGCTATGGCACTGTTCACAGTTGCCAAGATTTGGAAGCAACCTAAGTGTCCATCCACAGACCAAATGGTAAAGAAAATGTGGTCATTATGCACAGTGGAGTGTTATTCAGCCTTGAGAAAGAATGAGATGCTGTCAATTGCAACAACATGGATGGGGCTGGAGGCCATTATGTTAAGTGAAAACAGCCAGACACAGAAAGACATGGCTCACCTGTTATCACTTATTTGTGAGATGCAAAAATCACAGTTGAACATATAGAGATAGTAGAAGGTATTTAACGGAGACTTGGAAAAGAAGTAGGGACACTGGTGGAATATGACGATGGTTAATGAGCTTAAAAATAAGTAGAAAAATAAATATCTAGTGTTTGATAGCACAACAGTGTGACTATAATGAAAATAATTTTGTTGTATATTTAAAAATAGCTAAACAAGTGTAATTGGATATTTTTGTAACACAAAGATTAAAAGCTTAAGGGGATGGATACCACATCTTTATAATGTGATTATTACACATTGCATGCCTGTATTGAAATAGCTCATGTAGCCCATGAATATAAACACCTAAACTGTGCCCACAAAAATTAAAACTAAAAAAAATGTTTAAATAAAAATAAAATAAAATAAAATAGACTGGTGTCTATTCATCACGTGTGCATTATTCCCCGAGGCTGTAAATGAGAGTTTATATAAAGTAGATTCCTAACACTTCCCCAGGTGTGTATTACTCAGTGAGGCTCTTCTTGTGTGACCATATAAAACAGGATGCTGTCCATCTTAAATATTTGTATTATTCAGTGAATCTCAGAATGAGTGGCTATATGGAATAGACTGCTGAGTACTTCACATTTGTGCATTATTCACTGAGGTTTGAGTCAGTGGCCATATGAAATGGAATCCTGACTAGTCCACACGTGCATATTATCCACTGAGGCTATGAATGAGTGTCTAAATGAAATATACTCCTGGCTACTCCACAGGTGTGCATTATTCATCGAGGCTCTGAATGAATGTCCATCGAAAATAGACTCCAAATTATTCTCCAGGTGGGTATTATTCAGTGAGGCTTAGAAGATGTGGCCATGTTAATTAGATTCCTTACTATATCAGGGGTCTCTCTCATTCACTGAGTCTCTCAATATGTGTCTACATTAAATAGACTCCTGACTGCACCACGTTATTCAGTGACACTCCGAATGAGAGGCCACTTGTAAAATTCTCCTGACTATTTCACAGGTGTGCATTATTTAGTGAGACTCTGAATGAGGGGATAAAAGTAAATCCTGATTATTTCCCCAGATGTGTACATTTAGTGAGGCTCTCAATGAGTGGCTATAGGAAAGAGACTTCTGACTCTTCCTCAGGTGTGCATTATTCAGTGATTCTCTGAAAGAGTGGCCAAAAATAAATGGCTCCAGATTATATGAAAAGTGTGTAATATTCAGTGAGGCTGTGAAAGAGGAGCCATATGAAATTGACTTCTAATTACTCCACATGTGCGTTATTCACTGTGTGTCTGAATGAGTAGCCGTATGAAATAAACTCGTCATTATTCCCCATGTGTGCATTATTCAAAAAGGTTCTGTATGAGTGTCCATACCAAGTAGACTCCTGAAACTAACACAGGTGTGTATTACACAGAGATACCCAGAATTAGGGCTGGTATGAAAGAGACTCTTGACTATCAACCAGGTGTGTATCACCCAGGAAGTCACTCAATTCATGGCTATCTAAAAATGCGACCTGATTACTCCATAGAAATTCATTATTCATTGAAACATTAAATGAGAGACAATATAAAATAGACTCCTGACTATTGCTAAATTGTGAATTTTTCAATAAGATTCTAAATGAGTGGTAGTAGAATATAGAATCCTGGGGATGAATACCAAGTGTGGGTGAAGGGGAGGAAGGCAGCAAAACACACTGCCATGTGTGTACCTATGCAACTATCTTGCACGTTCTGCACATGTACCCCAAAACCTATAATGCAATAAAAATTAAA
The DNA here is from genome assembly GCA_021498475.1 of Saguinus midas. Classification (NCBI taxonomy): domain Eukaryota; kingdom Metazoa; phylum Chordata; class Mammalia; order Primates; family Cebidae; genus Saguinus; species Saguinus midas. The sequence continues at coordinate 137,280,537 of CM038401.1, read as the reverse complement.
AAAAAAAAGAATACACAAAGAAGAGAGGAGGATACACACAAGAGAGAGGGAGTATACACACAGAAAAGCATGGAATACACACAGAAATAAAAAGGATACACACAGGAAAGAGAAAAATACACACAGCAGAGAGGAGAATACACACAGGAAAAAGGAGTATACACACAGGAAAGAGGAGGATACACACAGGAGAGAGAAGCATACACAGAAAAGAGGTTTATACACACAAGAGAGTGGAGCCACACACAGGAGGTAAAAACATACATGCAGGAGAGAGAAGGTTATGCACAAGTGAGAGGAGGATACACACAGGAGAGAGGGGGATACACACAGGATAGAGGTGGATACAAACAGGAGAAGTGATACACACAGGAGAAGTGATACACACAGGAAAGAGGAGGATACACACAGGAAAGAGGAGGATACACACAGGAGAAGTGATACACACAGGAAAGAGGAGGATACACACAGGAAAGAGGAGGATACACACAGGAGAATACACACAGGAAAGAGGAGGATACACACAGGAGAAGTGATACACACAGGAAAGAGAAGCATACACACAGGAAAAGGGGATACACACAAGAAAAAGAAAAATACACACAGGAGAGAAGTGATACACACAGAAGAAAAATAAATACACACAGGAGATTGGAGGTTACACACTGGAGAGAAGGATACACACAGAAAATAGGTGAATACACACAGGAGAGCAAAGGATACACACAGAAGAAAGGAGAATAAAAAAATAGAATCCTGAGGATTCCACAGGTGTGTATCATTCAGGTAGGCACAGAATGAGTGCCCATATAAACAAATGCTCTACAATTACTCTGGTGTGCATTATATAGTGAGGCTCTAAATGTTGGGCTACATGAAGTAGACTCTTAACTCTTCCCCAGGTGTGTATTATTGAATGAGACTCTGACTAAGTGAACATAAAAAAGAGACTCTTGTGTATTGCCAAGGTGTGAATTACTTACAGAGATGCTGAATGTGAAGCCATTTGAAGTAGACCCTTGACTATTTCTGAGGGGAGTATTATTCACAGAGGCCCTAAAAGAGTGACCATGTGAAAGAGATTCCTGACTCATCAGATATACATATTGTTCACTGAAACCCTGAAAGAGTGGCCTTATGAAATAGATCTCATTGTTCTCCACAGGTGTGCGTTAATTTTTGGCTCTCCAAATGAATCACCATATGGAATAAACTAATGATTATTCACCACATGTGCAGTATTCCATGAGGTTCTTTATGCGTGTCAATATAAAATAGACTCCTGACAATCACACATGTGTGTATCATTCATGAAGCTACTTAATTTTGGGCTACCTTAAATAGGGTCCTGACTACTCCACAGCTGTATATTAGGCACTGAAGCTCTGAATGAGAGGCCATATAAAATTTACATTATACTATTGCCCCATTGTGCATTATTCGGTAATGCTGTGATTGAGTGGCCTTGTCACATGAACTCTGACTATTCCCAAGGTGTGTACTCTTCAGTGAGATTCTGAGCGAGTGACCACATAAAATAGACTCCTGACTCTATCCTCTTGACTATTTCTCAGCTGTGTAATTTCCACTCCGTCGCTGGTTGAAAGGTCATATTAAATATTTTTCAAACTATTCTCCAAGTGTGCATTATTCAGTGAGTCTCTGAATCAGTGGCTATATATAATGGAGTCCTGAGTATTTTCCAGATACATATGATTCTTTACTGAGGATCTGAATAAGTGGCCATGTGAAATACACTCCTGAATTTCCATAGGTCTGTATTATTATCTGAGGCTCTGAATGAGTGGCCATAAAATAGAGACTTCTGAATACTCCTCAGGCGTGAATTTTATTGCTTATAGGTTTGTACATGTGCAGGAGAAGATAGTTGACAGGCACACATTCAGTGTGCTTTCTGTTTTAAATGGCATTCATAGGCTATAGATGTTTTAACAGTAGTGTATAGTGAGATTCTGTGTCCATGTGTTCTTATTTTTCTTACCCACCTATGAGTGAGTATATGCGGTATTTCTTTTTCTGTTCTTGTGTCAGTTTGCTGAGAATGATGTTCTCCAGATTCATCCATGTCCCTACAAGCGTGTGTTTTTACATTCAGTTCTAAATGAGAGGCTATACGAAATAGAATCCTTACTTTTCCCAAGGTGTATCTGATTCAGATAGGCTCTGAAGATGTTGCTATAAGAAATAGAATTCTGACTATAATACAGGTGTTTCTTATTCAATGAAGCTCTGAAATCGATGCCACAGGAAATATCATGCTGAGTATTTTCCAGGTATGTGTTATTCACTGAGGCTCTGAAACGTTGGCCATATTAACTTGTTTTCTCACTAGTCAACAGGTGTGTATAATTGAGTCTGACTCTGAATATTTGGGCACGTGGAATAGACTAGAGACTTTTCAAAAGTTCTGTATTACTCACTCGGTCTTTGATTTTGGGGACATATAAATAGAATAGTGTCTATTCCAAAGGTGTGCATTGCCCAGGTGTGAATTACTTACAGAGACGCTGAATGTGTAGCTATTTGAAGTATACCCTTGACTATTTCTGAGCGGAATATTATTCACAGAGGCCCTGAACGAGTGGCCATATGTAAGACATTCCTGACTTATTAGATATACATATTGTTCCCTGAAATACTAAAAGCATGGCCTTATGAAATAGACCTCATTGTTCTCCACAGGTGTGCTTTAAATTTTGGCTCTCCAAACAAATCACCATAGGGAATAGACTAGTGATTATTCCCCGCATGTGCAGTATTCGATGAGGTTCTGTATGAGTGTCCATATCAAATAGAATCATGACTATCACACATGTGTGTATCATTCACGGAGCTACTTAATTTTGGGCTACCTTAAATAGGGTTTTGACTAATCCAGGCTGTATATAATGCACTGAAACTCTGAATAAGAGGCCATATAAAATTAACTCTTTACTATTGGCCCATTGTGCATTATTCGGTAATGTAGTGATTGAGTGGCCATGTGATTTGGACTTTGACTATTCCCAAGTGTATTCTTCAGTGAGATTCTGAGCGAGTTACCACATAAAATAGACTGCTGACTCTATTCTCTTGACTATTTCTCAGCTGTGTAAACATTATTCAGAGAGTCTCTGAATCAGTGGCTATATTTAATAGAATCGTGAGTATTTTCCAGATACATATGATTTTTCACTGAGGATCTGAATAAGTGGCCATGTGAAATACACTCCTGACTTTTCCATAGCTCTGTATTATTCTCTGAGGCTCTGAATGAGTGGCCATAAAATAGAGACTCCTGAATATTCCTCAGGGGTGCGTTTTTACATTTGGCTCTAAATGAGTGGCTATACGAAATAGAATCCTGACTTTTCCCAAGTTGTTGGTTATTCAGTTAGGCTCTGAAGATGTTGCTATATGAAATAGAATTCTGACTATAATAAAGGTGTTCCTTATTCACTGAAGCTCTGAAATTGATGCCATAGGAAATATCGTCCCGAGTATTTTTCAGGTATGTATTATTCACTGAGACTCTGAAACTTTGGCCATATGAAATTGTTTCCTCACTAGTCCACAGGTGTCTATAATTGACTCTGACTCTGAATATTTCGGCACCTGGAATAAACTAGTGACTTCAAAAGTTCTGTATTACCCACTCAGGCTTTGATTTTGTGGCCATATAAAAAAGAATAGTGTCTATTCCTCATGTGTGCATTATTCCCTGAGGCTGCAAATGAGAGGATATATAAATTAGACTCCTAACACTTCCCCAGGTGTGTATTTCTTAGTGAGGCTTTTCTTGTGTGACCATATGAAACACAATGCTCTCTATCTTAAATTAGTTCAACCATTGTGGAAGACAGTGTGGCATTAATAGGACTACAAATGAAATTTCTTTTGCATTATTACTGAGGTTATATCAAGGACTATAAATCGTTCTACTATAAGGACACATGCACACGAATGTTCATTGCAGCACTGTTTACAATAGCAAAGACCTGGAACCAACCCAAATGCCCAACGATGATAGACTGGACTGGGAAAATGTGGCACATATACACCATGGAATATTATGCAGCAATCAAAAATGATGAGTTTTCCATTGTGGACATAGATGAATCTAGAACATGTTCTCAACAGAAATGAACAGTGCATGTTCACTCATAGGCTGAAAAAATGAAACACATGACACAAATCTACTACACAATGACTCTGAAACCACATAACTTAATAGCCTGTATAAGTGCAAGTGTGATTAAAAAAAGGAAGCAAATACACTGATGTATATTATATCAAATATTCATTCTGACATGTACAAAACTATAATGCAATAAAATATAAATAATAATAATAATAAATATATTTTTGTATTATTTAGTGAATCTCAGAATTAGTGAAAATAGACTGCTGAGAACTCACATTTTGCATATTCACTGAGATTGAGTCAGTGGCCATATGACAATCTGTTCTTCCTCACGTGCATATTATCACTGAGAATGAATGAGTGTCAAATAAATAGACTCTGACTCCACAGGTTTGTTATTCACCAGGGTTCTGAATGAATTCATGATAGACTCCAAATCATTTTCCAGGTGTGTATTCTTCAGTGAGGCTTAGAATGGCCATATTAGATTCTTACTGTATCAAGTTCTGTCTTATTCACTGAGGCTCTGATGTGTAAACATAAAGACTCTGACTACACCAAATTATCAGTTACTCAGATGGAGCACATATTAAAGTCTCCTGACTCTTCACAGGTGTGCATTATTTATTGAGACTCTAAATGAGGATATAAATCCTGACTATTTCCCCAGGTGTGTACATTAGTGAGGCTCTCAATGAGTGGCATAGAAAATAGACTTCTGTGTTCCAGGGTGCATTATTCAGTGATCTGAATGAGTGGCCATAAAATAGACTCAGACTATATCAAATTTGTAATATTCAGTGAGGCTGTGAAGAGGGATAAAAGACTTCTAATTACTCCACATGCGCGTTATTCACTGTTTGTCTGAATTAGTAGCTTTATGACATAGACTACCCATTATTCTCCATGTGTGCACTATTCAAACCGGTTCTGTATGAGTGTCCATACCAAATAGACTCCCGACACTCCCCCCAATGTTTATTACACAGCAAAACCCAGAAATAGAGTTCATATGAAATAGGCTCCTTACTATCACCCAGATGTGTATCATAAAGGAAGGCACTTAATTTGTGGCTATCTTACACGGTGTCCTGATTACTCCATAGAAGTTCATTATTCACTGCAACCTTGAATGAGAGGCCATATAATGTAGACACCTGACTATTGCTCTATTGTGAATTATTCAATAAGTTTTCTAAAAGTGGTAGTATGAAATAGAATCCTGAGGATTCCCCAGGTGTGTATCATACTGGAAGACACAGAATGAGTGGCCATATTCAAATGGTCGACTATTACTTTTATTTGCATTATTCACTGAGGCCCTAAATGAGTGGCTATATGAGGTAGACCCTTAACTCTTCTCCCGGTGTGTATAATGAAATGAGATTCTGACTAAGTGGGCATAAAAAATGACTCTCATATATTGCCTGGGTGTGCATTACTTAAAGAGACTCTGAATGTGTAGCCATTTGAAGTAAACCCTTGACTATTTCTGAGGGGAGTATTATTCACATAGGCCCTGAACGAGTGGCCATGTGAAAGAGATTCCTGACTTATCAGATATACATATTATCCAGAAACACTGAAAGCATGGTTTTATGAAATAGACCCCATTTTACTCCAATGGTGTGTGCTATTTTTTGACTCTCCAAATGAACCACCATATGAAATACACTAGTGATTACTTTTCACATGTGCAGTATTCGAAGAGGTTCTGTATGAGTGTTCATATTAAATAGTCTCCTGACTATCACATATGTTTGTATCATTTACAAAGCTGCTTAATTTGGGGCTACCTTAAATAGGGTCCTGTCTACTCCACAGCTGTTTATTATGCACTGAAGCTCTGAATGAGAGTCTCTATGAAATACAATCTTTACTATTTCCTCATTGTGCATTATTCCATAATGCTGTGATTGAGTGGCCTTATGACCCAGACTCTGACAATTCCCAAGGTGTGTATTTTTCAGTGAGGTTCTAAATGAGTGACCACATAAAATAAATTCCTGACTGCATGCTCTTGACTCTTTCTCTGCTGTGCATTTTTTACTGTGTCGCTGAGTGAAAGGTCATATCAAAGAGTCTGCAGACTATTCCCCAGGTGTGCATTATTCAGTGAGTCTCTGAATCAGTGGCTATATGTAATAGAATTCTGAGTATTTTCCAGATATATATGATTCTTCGCTAAGGTTCTGAATAAGTGGCCATGTGAAATACACTACGGAATTTTCCATAGTTCATTATTATTCCTTGAGGCTCTGAGTGATTGGCCATAACAAAGAAACTCCAGAATACTCCTCAGGCATGTGTTTTTACATTCGGCTCTAAATTAGTGGCTATACGAAATAGAACCCTGACTTTTCTTTAGGTGTGTGTTATGCAGTTTGGCTCTGAATATGTGGCTACACAAAATAGAATTATGACTACAATACAGGTGTTTTTTTATTCAATGTAGCTCTGAAATAGGTGCCATATGTAATAGCTTCCTGAGAATTCCCCAGATATGTATTATTCGCTGAGGCTCTGAAACTTTGGCCATATGAAATTGTTTGCTGACTAGTCCACAGGTGTGTATTATTGACTCTGACTCTGAATATTTGGGCATATGGAATAGACTAGCGACTACTCCAAAGTTGTCTATTACTCACTCAGGCTTTGATTTTGTGGCCATATAAAATAGACTAGTGTCTATTCTTCACGTTTGTATTACTCCTCGAGGCTGTAAATGAGAGGTTATACAAAGTAGATTCCTAACACTTCCCCAGGTGTGTATTACTCAGTGAGGCTCTTCTTGTGTGACCATATGAAACAGGATGCTGTCCATCTTAAATATTTGTATTATTCAGTGAATCTCAGCATGAGTCGCTATATGGAATGGTCTGCTGAGTAATTCACATTTGTGCATTATTCACTGAGGTTATGAATCAATGGCCATATGAAATGGAATCCTGACCAATCCACATGTTCCCATTATCCACTGAGGCTATGAATGAGTGTCTAAATGAAATATACTCCTGGCTACTTCACAGGTGTGCATTATTCATCGAGGCTCTGAATGAATGTCCATGAAAAATAAACTCCAAATTATTCTCCAGGTGGGAATTATTTAGTGATGCTTAGAAGATGTGGCTATGTTAATTAGATTTTTTCCTATATCAGGGGTCTCTCTCATTCACTGAGCCTCTCAATATGAGTCTACATTAAATAGACTCTTGACTGCACCACGTTATTCAGTGACACTCCGAATGAGAGGCCACTTGTAAAATTCTCCTGATGATTTCACAGGTGTGCATTATTTAGTGAGATTCTAAATGAGAGGATAACAGTAAATCCTGACTATTTCCCCAGGTGAGTACGTTTAGTGAGGCTCTCAATGAGTGGTCATAGAAAAGAGACCTCTGACTATTCCGCAGGTGTGCATTATTCAGTGATTTTCTGAATGAGTGGCCATAACAAACAGACCCCAGACTATATGACAAGTGTGCAATATTCAGTGAGGCTGTGACAGAGGGTTCATATAAAAAAGACTTCTAATTACTCCACATGTGCGTCATTCACTGTTTGTCTAAGTGAGTAGCTTTATTACATAGACTCCCTATTATTCTCCATGTGTGCATTATTCAAACCGGATCTGTATGAGTGTCCATACCAAATAGACTCCTGACACTCCCCACATATATGTATTACACAGCGATACACAGAATTAGAGTTCATATGAAATAGATTCCTGACAATCACTCAGGTGTGTATCTTTCGGTAAGGGCACTTAATTTGTGGCTATCTTACACAGTGTCCTGATTACTCCATAGAAGTTCATTATTCACTGCAACTTTGAATGAGAAGCTATATAAAATAGACGCCTGACTATTGCTCCATTGTGAATTATTCAATAAATTACTTAATCAGTGGTGGTATGAAATAAAATCCTGAGGATTCCCCAGGTATGTATCATACTGGGATGCACAGAATGAGTGGCCATTTACAAATGGTCGACTATTACCCTTGTGTGCATTATTCACTGAGGCCCTAAATGAGTGGCTACATGAGGTAGACCCTTAACTCTTCCCCCGGTGTGTATAATGGAATGAGACTCTGACTAAGTGGGCATAAAAAAAGACTCTCATGTATTGCCCAGGTGTGAATTACTTACAGAGATGCTGAATATGTAGCCATTTGAAGTAGACACTTGACTATTTCTGAGGGGAATATTATTCACAGAGGCCCTGAACGAGTGGCCATGCGAAAGATATTCCTGACTTATCAGATATACATAATATTCACAATAACACTGAAAGCATGGTTTTATGAAATAGACCCCATTTTACTCCAATGGTGTTCATTATTATTTGACTCTTCAAACGAATCACCATATGAAATACACTAGTGATTATTCCCACATGTGCAGTATTCGAAGAGGTTCTGTATGAGTGTCCATATCAAATAGTCTCCTGACTATCACACATGTGTGTATCATTTACAAAGCTGCTTAATTTGGGGCTACCTTAAATAGGGTCCTGACTACTCCACAGCTGTTTATTACACACTGAAGCTCTGAATGTGAGGCTATATGAAATAAAATCGTTACTATTGCCTCATTGTGCATTATTCGGTAATGCTCTGATTGAGTGGCCTTATGACCCGGACTCTGATTATTCCCAAGGTGTGTATTTTTCAGTGAGTTTCTGAATGAGTGACCACATAAAATAGACTCCTGACTGTATCCTCTTGACTATTTCTCAGCTGTGCATTTTTTTACTGAGTCACTGGGTGAATGGTCATATCAAATAGTCTCAGACTATGCGTCAGAGAGGTGACTCAGGATTGCAGCTCTCGGTGAAGGCGCAGAGGGTGAGTCCTAGCCGCATCCTCGGATGTTCCTTTTATGCCCACAGGCGTTGAAAGTTTCAGGTGTGGGAGAGACACAGCTAGCAGCCGGCTAACACCCTCCCGCCCTGGTCTGGGTGCCCTGTTAAACCGGCAATCTGAGATTTGGAAGGGCAGATTGGCATGTCCATCTGATTGAACGGGACTTGGACAATGAGCCAGACCAGGAGTTTTCTGGGAAGCGTGAACTGAGCCGGGGTAGCGGGCAGCGGCACGGGAAATTGCACGGATACCAGTGCCCTATCGGCAGGCTCCTGGGGCGCCAGTGAGAGAGTCGACCTTTCAGCTTGGGGAGAGGAAGAGAGAGAGAGAGGACGGACTCTGAGGCAGGGAGCTGGGTGATCGAGCTCGGCGGGTCCCATGCTCACGGGACAAGCAGGGCAGCGACTGGAGGCGCTTGGGGCTGAGAGTTTTGTTGCCGGCATCTAGGATGGTGCAGCCCGGTCAGGGAGGGGCGTCCACCATTGAAGACGAAGTGCACCCCCACTTAAGTACCGCCCAGGACTGCCTGCCGTTGCCAAGGCAACCTGCCATAACAGAGAAATTCCGCTCCACAGCAGAAGGGAGCCCAGCAGTAGGTCAGAGCCCCAGCAGGCAAACAGTGAATAGACTGCCATCTAGTGGGGCAGGACAGTGCAACAGATACTCATAAAGAAAGCCCCAACTCCCTGAAACAGAGCATCTAAGGGTGAAAAAAAAAAGAGTTTTGTTTTATGAGGTCTATTCCAGCAGACATAAACAACCTCCCAACAACTCTAAATGAACTACGGAGCACACAGCTCAGCACTGGAGCTCCGATAAAGCACAGACTGTCTCCTCAAGCTGCTCCCTGACCCATGTATATACAAAGAGTCACCCCAGAAAAGGAATAATCAGACTGACATTTGGCTGGCATCATTCTGGAACAAAGACAGCAGAAGAAGAAACTGGTATCATCCCTCATTGTTCTGCAGCTGCTGCAGGTATACCCCAGACAAGCAGGGTCTGGAGTGGACCTCAGCACTCATACAGCAGAGAGGATAGATCATTAGAGGGAAAACTAAGTAACAGAAATACTTCATCATCAACAATCTCAGTGTCCACACAGAGACCCAATTGAAAAATCAGCCAATACTAAGACGACAGGCGGATAAATCCATAAAGATGGGAAGAAACCAGCGCAAAAGGAGAAAACACCCAAAACCAAAACACCTCACCTCAAAGGACCAAAACTCCTCACCAGCAAGGGAACAAAGCTGGATGGAGAATGAATGTGATGAAATGACGGAATCAGACTTCAGAAAGTGGATAATGAGAAACTTCAGTGAGCTAAAGGAACATGTTCTAAACCAGTGCAAAGAAACTAAGAACCTAGAAAAAGATTTGAAAAAGATTCGAGGAATTGATAACGAGAATGGACAACTTAGAGAGGAATATGAATGAATTGAAGGAGCTGAAAACACAACACGAGAACTTCGAAGCATGCACAAGTTTCAACAGCCGAATTGACCAAGCAGAAGAAAGAATATCAGAAGTTGAAGATCAACTCAATGAAATAAAACGAGAAACCAAGATTAAAGAAAAAAGCAAAAGGAATGAACAAAATCTCCAAGAAATGTGGGACTATGTGAAGAGACCCAACCTACGTTTGATAGGTGTACCAGAATGTGATGAAGAGAATGAATCCAAGCTGGAAAACACTCTTCAGGATATTATCCAGGAAAATTTCCCCAACCTAGCAAGACAGGTCAATACTCAACTCCAGGAAATACAGAGAACACCACAAAGATACTCTGCAAGAAGAGCAACCCCAAGGCACATAATCGTCAGATTCACTAGGGTTGAAACGAAGGAGAAAATACTAAGGGCAGCCAGAGAGAAAGGTCAGGTCACCCACAAAGGAAGCCCATCAGACTCACAGCAGATCTCTCGGCAGAGACTCTACAAGCCAGAAGAGAGTGGGGCCAATATTCAACATCCTTAAGAAAAGAGCTTTCAACCCAGAATTTCATATCCAGCCAAACTGAGCTTCATAAGTGAAGGAAAAATAAAATCCTTCACGAACAAGCAAGTACTCAGAGATTTTGTCACCACTAGGCCTGCTTTACAAGAGCTCCTGAAAGAGGCACTACACATAGAAAGAAACAACCAGTTCCAGCCATCCTAAAAGCATACCAAATGCTAAAGACCATCAACAAAATGAAGAATGTACATGAACCAACGGGCAAAACAGCCAGCTAGCATCAAAATGGCAGTATCAAATTCACACATAACAATATTAACCCTGAATGTAAATGGGCTAAATGCACCAATCAAAAGACACAGACTGGCAAATTGGATAAAAAAACAAAACCCATCAGTGTGCTGTATCCAGGAAACCCACCTCACATGCAAAGATACACAAAGGCTCAAAATAAAGGGATGGAGGAAGATTTACCAAGCAAATGGAGAGCAAAAAAAAGCAGGAGTTGCAATTCTCATCTCTGATAAAATAGACTTTAAAGTAACAAAGATCAAAAGGGACAAAGAAGGTCATTACATAATGGTAAATGGATCAATACAACAAGAAGAGATAACGATTCTAAATATATATGGACCCAATGTAGGATCACCCAGATATATAAGGCAAGTTCTTAATGACTTACAAAGGACATAGACTCCCACACAATAATATTGGGAGATTTTAACACTCCACTGTCAATAGCAGAC
>CM038401.1:137246522-137268721 GCA_021498475.1 Saguinus midas | reverse complement strand
GAACTCCTGACCTCAAGTGATCCACCCACCTCGGCCTCCCAAAGTGCTGGGATTACTGGGATTACAGGCTGAGTCTACCACTACTGAAATACGGCCCAGGGCTGACACAGCCTGCCATTGCTGAGGCAACCTGCCATAATAGAGAGACTCCACCAAGAGGGCAGAGCGAACCACAGCAAAACAGAGCCTGTGGCAGCAGGGCGAACCTGCACTAGCAGGGTGGAGCCCTGGCAGGCAATTATGAATAGACTGCCACCAAGTGGGGCAGGAAAGTGCAACAGATACTCATAAAGAAAGCCCCAGCACCCTGAGACAGAGCATCTAAGAAGGAAACAAAAGGGGGGTTATGAGTTCTGTTGCACCAGACATAAACATATACTCCCAACATCCCTGAATGAACAATGGAGCTCTCAGCTCAGCACTGGAGCTCCCATAAAGCACAGACCATCTCCTCAAGCAGCTCCCTGATTCCTGTATATCCAAAGAGTCACCTCAAAAAAGGACAAATCAGACTGACATTTGGTGGTCATTATTCTGGAACAAAGATAGCAGAAGAAGAAACTGTTAGCATCTTTCACTGTTCCGCAGTGGCTACAGGTGTACCCCAGAGAAGCAGGGCCTGGAGTGGAACTCAGCACTTGTACAGCAGAGGGTATAGACCATTAGAAGGAAAACTAAGTAACAGAAATACTTCATCATCAACAATCTGGGCGTCCACTCAGAGACCCAATTGAAAAATCAGCAACTACTAATACGACAGGTGGATAAATACATAATGATAGGAAGAAACCAGCTCAGAAAGGAGCAAAACACCAGAAACCAAAACACCTAACCTCCTACAAAGGTCCAAAACTCCTCACCAGCAATGGAAAAAAGCTGGACGAAGAATGAGTGTGACAAAATCACGGAATCAGACTTCAGAAAGTGGATAATGAGAAACTTAAGAGATCTAAAAAACATACTCTGAATCAGTGCAAAGAAACTACGAACCTTGAAAAAAGATTTGAAAAAAAGATTTGAGGAAATGATAACAAGAATGGACAACTTAGAGAGGAATATGAATGAATTGAAGCAGCTGAGAAACACAACACGAGAACTTCGTGGAGCATGCACAAGTTTCAAAAGCCGAATTGACCAAGCAGAAGAAAGAATATCAGAAGTCAAAGATCAACTCAATGAAATAAAACGAGAAACCAAGATTAAAGAAAAAAGCACAAAAAGGAATGAACAAAATCTCCAAGAAATGTGGGACTATGTGAAGAGACCCAACCTACGTTTGATAGGTGTAGAGAATGTGATGAAGAGAATGAATCCAAGCTGGAATACACTCTTCAGGATATTATCCAGGAAAATTTCCCCAACCTAGCAAGTCAGGTCAATACTCAACCCTAGGAAATACAGAGAACACCACAAAGACAATCCGCAAGAAGAGCAACCCCAAGGCACATAATCGTCAGATTGACCAGGGTTGAAATGAAGGAGAAAATACTAAGGGGAGCCAGAGAGAATGGTCGGGTCACACACAAAGGGAAGCCCATCAGACTCACAGCAGATCTCTCGGCAGAGACTCTACAAGCCAGAAGAGAGTGGAAGCCAATATTCAACATCCTTAAAGAAAATAACTTTCAACCCAGAATTTCATATGCAGCCAAACTGAGCTACATAAGTGAAGGAAAAATAAAATGCTTCCTGAACAAGCAAGTACTCAGAGATTTTGTCACCAATAGGCCTGCTTTACAAGAGCTCCTGAAAGAGGCACTACACATAGAAAGAAACAACCAATACCAGCCATCCTAAAAGCATACCAAATGCTAAAGAGCATGAGCAAAATGAAGAATCTACATGAACCAATGGGCAAAACGGCCAGCTACCATCAAAATGGCAGTATCAAATTCACACATAACAATATTAACCCTTAATGTAAATGGGCTAAATGCACCAATCTAAAGACACAGACTGACAAATTGGATAAAAAACCAAAACCCATCAGTGTGCTGTATCAAGAAACCCACCTCACATGCAAGGATACACAAACGCTGAAAATAAAAAGATGGAAGAATATTTACCAAGCAAATGGAGAGGAAAAATGCAGGAGTTGCAATTCTCATCTCTGATAAAATACACTTTAAAGCAACAAAGATCAAAACGGACAAAGAAGGTAATTACATAATGGTAAAAGGATTGATACAACAAGAAGAGCTAACGATTATAAATATGTATGGACCCAATTCAGGAGCACCCAGATATATAAGGCTAGTTCTTAAGGACTTACAAAAAGACTTAGACTCCCACACAATAGTAGTGGAAGACTTTAACACTCCACTGTCAATATCAGACAGATCAACCAGACAGAAAATTAACAAGAATATCCAGGACTTGAACACGGAACTGGAACAAGCAAACCTGATAGACATTTACAGAACTCTCCACCCCAAATCCACAGAATATACATTCAACTCAGCACCGCATCACAGCTACTGCAAAATTGACCACATAATTAAAAGTAAAGCACTCCTCAGCAAATGCAAAACAACTGAAATCATAACAAGCAGTTTCTCAGACCATAGTGCAATCAAGTTGGAACTCAGAATTCAGAAAATAACTCAGAACTGCACAGCTACATGGAAACTGAACAACTGCCTCTTGAATGTTGATTGGATAAACAATGAAATGAAGGCAGAAATAAAGAAGTTCTTTGAAACCAACGAGAATGAAGACACAATGTACCAAAATTGCTGGGACACATTTACAGTATTCTGTAGAGAAAAACATATAGCAATAAGGGCCCAAATGAGAAGAGTGGAGAGATCCAAAATTGACACCCGATCTTCAAAATTTGAAGAGCTAGAGGAGCAAGATCAAAAAAGCTCAAAACCTAGCTGAAGACAAGAAATAACTAAGATCAGAGCAGAACTAAAGGAGATAGAGACACGATAAACCCTTTAAAAATTAATAAATCCAATAGCTGAGAGGGGAGGCAAGATGGCGTCAGAGAGGTGACTCAGGATTGCAGCTCTCGGAGAAGGCAGAGGGTGAGTCCTAGCCGCATCCTCGGATGTTCCTTTTATGCCCACAGAGCGCATCCCGCCTCTTTGGCCGCTACACGCAGCACAGCGGCCAGCCGGGAACTCGCTGGTCTGGGTGCCCTGTTAAACCGGCAGTCTGAGATTTGGAAGGGCAGATTGGCATGTCCATCTGATTGAACGGGACTTGGACAGTGAGCCAGACCAGGAGTTTCCTGGGAAGCGTGATCTGAGCCGGGGTAGTGGGCAGCGGCACGGGAGATCGCACGGATCCCAGTGCCCTATCGGCAGGCTCCTGGGGCGCCAGTGAGAGAGTCGACCTTTCAGCTTGGGGAGAGGAAGAGAGAGAGAGAGACGGACTCTGAGGCAGGAGCTGGGTGATCGGCTCGGGGTCCCACGCTCACGGACAAGCAGGGCGGCGACTGGAGGCGCTTGGGGCTGAGAGTTTTGTTGCCGGCATCTGGGACGGTGCAGCCCGGTCAGGGAGGGGCGTCCACCATTGATGACGAAGTGCACCCCCACTTAAGTACCGCCCAGGACTGCCTGCCGTTGCTGAGGCAACCTGCCATAACAGAGAGACTCCGTGCTCCACAGCAGAAGGGAGCCCAGCAGCAAAAGCGTGGACCCACGCCAGCAGGTCAGAGCCCGGCAGGCAAATAGTGAATAGACTGCCATCTAGTGGGCAGGACAACAGATACTCATAAAGAAAGCCCCAACTCCCTGAGACAGAGCATCTAAGGGTGAAAAAAAAAGAGTGGTGTTTTATGAGTTCTATTGCAGCAGACATAAACAACCTCCCAACAACCCTGAATGAACAACGGAGCTCACAGCTCAGCACTGGAGCTCCTATAAAGCACAGACTGTCTCCTCAAGCAGCTCCTGACCCCTGTATATCCAAGGAGTCACCCCAGAAAAGGACTAATCAGACTGACATTTGGCTGGCATCATTCTGGAACAAGGGCAGCAGAAGAAGAAACTGGTATCATCCTCATTGTGCTGCAGCTGCTGCAGGTATACCCCAGACAAGCAGGGCCTGGAGTGGACCTCAGCACTCATACAGCAGAGAGGATAGATCATTAGAGGAAAACTAAGTAACAGAAATACTTCATCATCAACAATCTCAGCCACACAGAGACCCAATTGAAAAATCAGCCAATACTAAGACGACAGGCGGATAAATCCATAAAGATGGGAAGAAACCAGCGCAAAAGAGGAAAACACCCGAAACCAAAACACCTCACCTCCAAAAAAGGACCAAAACTCCTCACCAGCAAGGGAACAAAGCTGGACGGAGAATGAATGTGACGAAATGACGGAATCAGACTTCAGAAAGTGGATAATGAGAAACTTCAGTGAGCTAAAGGAACATGTTCTAAACCAGTGCAAAGAAACTAAGAACCTAGAAAAAGATTTGAAAAAGATTCGAGGAATTGATAACGAGAATGGACAACTTAGAGAGGAATATGAATGAATTGAAGGAGCTGAAAACACAACACGAGAACTTCGAAGCATGCACAAGTTTCAACAGCCGAATTGACCAAGCAGAAGAAAGAATATCAGAAGTTGAAGATCAACTCAATGAAATAAAACGAGAAACCAAGATTAAAGAAAAAGTACAAAAAGGAATGAACAAAATCTCCAAGAAATGTGGGACTATGTGAAGAGACCCAACCTACGTTTGATAGGTGTACCAGAATGTGATGAAGAGAATGAATCCAAGCTGGAAAACACTCTTCAGGATATTATCCAGGAAAATTTCCCCAACCTAGCAAGACAGGTCAATACTCAACTCCAGGAAATACAGAGAACACCACAAAGATACTGCAAGAAGAGCAACCCCAAGGCACATAATCGTCAGATTCACTAGGGTTGAAACGAAGGAGAAAATACTAAGGGCAGCCAGAGAGAAAGGTCAGGTCACCCACAAAGGGAAGCCCATCAGACTCACAGCAGATCTCTCGGCAGAGACTCTACAAGCCAGAAGAGAGTGGGGCCAATATTCAACATCCTTAAAGAAAAGAGCTTTCAACCCAGAATTTCATATCCAGCCAAACTGAGCTTCATAAGTGAAGGAAAAATAAAATCCTTCACGAACAAGCAAGTACTCAGAGATTTTGTCACCACTAGGCCTGCTTTACAAGAGCTCCTGAAAGAGGCACTACACATAGAAAGAAACAACCAGTTCCAGCCATCCTAAAAGCATACCAAATGCTAAAGACCATCAACAAAATGAAGAATGTACATGAACCAACGGGCAAAACAGCCAGCTAGCATCAAAATGGCAGTATCAAATTCACACATAACAATATTAACCCTGAATGTAAATGGGCTAAATGCACCAATCAAAAGACACAGACTGGCAAATTGGATAAAAACCAAAACCCATCGGTGTGCTGTATCCAGGAAACCCACCTCACATGCAAAGATACACAAAGGCTCAAAATAAAGGGATGGAGGAAGATTTACCAAGCAAATGGAGAGCAAAAAGCAGGAGTTGCAATTCTCATCTCTGATAAAATAGACTTTAAAGCAACAAAGATCAAAAGGGACAAAGAAGGTCATTACATAATGGTAAAAGGATCGATACAACAAGAAGAGATAACGATTCTAAATATATATGGACCCAATGTAGGAGCACCCAGATATATAAGGCAAGTTCTTAATGACTTACAAAGGGACTTAGACTCCCACACAATAATAGTGGGAGACTTTAACACTCCACTGTCAATAGCAGACAGATCAACCAGACAGAAAATTAACAAGGATATCCAGGACTTGAACTCAGACCTGGAACAAGCAAACCTGATAGACATTTACAGAACTCTCCACCCCAAATCCACAGAATATACATTCTTCTCAGCACCACATCACACCTACTCCAAAATTGACCACATAATTGGAAGTAAAGCACTCAGCAAATGCAAAACAACGGAAATCATAACAAACAGTCTCTCAGACCATAGTGCAATCAAGTTGGAACTCAGAATTCAGAAAATAACTCAGAACCGCACAGCTTCATGGAAACTGAACAACTGGCTCTTGAATGTTGATTGGATAAACAATGAAATGAAGGCAGAAATAAAGAAGTTCTTTGAAACCAACGAGAATGAAGACACAACGTACCAGAATCTCTGGGACACATTTAAAGCAGTCTGTAGAGGAAAATATATAGCAATAAGTGCCCACATGAGAAGAGTGGAGAGATCCAAAATTGACACCCTATCGTCAAAATTGAAAGAGCTAGAGGAGCAAGATCAAAAGCTCAAAACCTAGCCAAGACAAGAAATAACTAAGATCAGAGCAGAACTGAAGGAGATAGAGACAAGAAAAACCCTTCAAAAATCAATAAATCTAAGAGCTGGTTTTTCGAAAAGATCAACAAAATAGACAGACCACTAGCCAGACTGATAAAAAGAAGAGAGAGAACAACCAAATAGATGCAATAAAAACGATAAAGGGAAATCACCACAGATTCCACAGAAATTCAAACCATCATCAGAGAATACTACAAACAACTCTATGCACATAAACTAGTAAATCAGGAAGAAATGGATAAATTCCTGGACGCCTGTGTCCTCCCAAGCCTAAACCAGGAGGAAGCCGAAACTATGAATAGACCAATAACAAGGTCTGAAGTTGAGGCAGCAATTAAGAGCCTACCACACAAAAAGCCCAGGTCCAGATGGGTTCACAGCTGAATTCTACCAGACACACAAAGAGGATCTGGTACCATTCCTTCTGAAACTATTCCAAATAATCCAAAAAGAGGAACCCTTCCCAAATCATTTTATGAGACCAACATCATCCTGATACCAAAACCTGGCAGAGACTCAACAAGAAAAGAAAACTTCAGGCCAATATCCATGATGAACATAGATGCAAAAATCTTCAATAAAATACTGGCAAACCGATTGCAACAGCACATTAAAAACTTATCCATCATGATCAAGTAGGATTCATCCGGGGATGCAAGGCTGGTTCAACATACGCAAGTCTATAAATGTAATTCACCACATAAACAGAAGCAAAACAAAATCACATGATTATCTCAATCGATGCAGAGAAGGCATTTGACAAAATTCAACAGCCCTTTATGCTAAAAACCCTCAATAAACTTGGTATTGATGGAACATATCTCAAAGTAATAAAAGCTATTTATGACAAACCAACAGCCAATATCATACTTAATGGGCAAAACTGGAAGCATTCCTTTGAAATCCGGCACTAGACAAGGATGCCCTCTCACCACTTCTATTCAACATAGTACTGGAAGTTCTAGCCAGAGCAATCAGGCAAGAAAAAGAAATAAAGGGTATTCAAATAGGAAAGGTGGAAGCCAAATTGTCTCTATTTGCAGCCGACATGATAGTATACCTAGAAGACCCCATCACCTCAGCCCAAAAGCTCCTGCAACTGATAAGCAACTTCAGCAAAGTCTCAGGATATAAAATCAATGTTCAAAAATCACAAGCATTCCTATACACCAATAACAGACTTAAAGAGAACCAAATCAAGAATGAACTGCCATTCACAATTGCTACAAAGAAAATAAAATACCTAGGAATACAACTCACTAGGAATGTAAGGGACCTCTTTAAGGAAAACTACAAACAACTGCTCAACGAAATAAGAGAGGACACAAACAGATGGAGAAACATTCCATGTTCGTGGTTAGGAAGAATCAATATCGTGAAAATGGCTATACTGCCCAAAGTAATTTACACAATCAATGCTATCCCCATCAAACTACCATTGAATTTCTTCACAGAACTGGAAAACCACCATGAATTTCATATGGAACCAAAAAAGAGCCCGCATAGCCAAGTCAATTCTAAGCAAAAAGAACACAGCGGGAGGCATCACACTACCAGACTTCAAACTATACTACAAGGCTACAGTAATCAAAACAGCATGGTACTGGTACCAAAACAGAGATATAGACCAATGGAACAGAACAGAGCATCGGAGGCAACACAACACATTTACAACCATATTATCTTTGATAAACCAGACAAAACAGGCAATGGGGAAAGGATTCCCTATTTAATAAATGGTGTTGGGAAAACTGGCTAGCCATGTGCAGAAAGCAGAAACTGGACCCCTTCCTGACACCTTACACTAAAATTAACTCCAGATGGATTAAAGACTTAAACGTAAGACCTGACACCATAAAAACCCTAGAAGAAAATCTAGGCAAAACCATTCAGGACATAGGAGTAGGCAAGGACTTCATGAACAAAACACCAAAAGCATTGGCAACAAAAGCCAAAATAGACAAATGGGACCTAATCAAACTCCACAGCTTCTGCACGGCAAAAGAAACAGTCACTAGAGTGAATCGGCAACCATCAGAATGGGAAAAATCTTTGCAGTTTACACATCTGACAAAGGGTTGATATCCAGAATTTACAAAGAACTCAAACAGATTTACAGGAAAAATAAACAAGCCCATTCAAAATGGGCAAAGGATATGAACAGAAACTTTACAAAAGAAGACATACATGAGGCCAACAAACATATGAAAAAGTGCTCATCGTCATTGGTCATTAGAGAGATGCAAATCAAAACCACATTGAGATACCATCTCACACCAGTTAGAATGGCGATCATTAAAAAATCTGGAGACAGCAGATGCTGGAGAGAATTTGGAGAAATAGGAACACTCTTACACTGTTGGTGGAGTGTAAATTAGTTCAACCATTGTGGAAGACAGTGTGGCGATTCCTCAGGGACCTAGAAATAGAAATTCCATTTGACCCAGCAATCCCATTACTGGGTATCTATCCAAAGGACTATAAATCGTTCTACTATAAGGACACATGCACGAATGTTCATTGCAGCACTGTTTACAATAGCAAAGACCTGGAACCAACCCAAATGCCCAACAATGATAGACTGGACTGGGAAAATGTGGCACATATACACCATGGAATATTATGCAGCAATCAAAATGATGAGTTTGTGTCCTTTGTAGGGACATGGATGAATCTGGAGAACATCATTCTCAGCAAACTGACACAAGAACAGAAAAAGAAATACCGCATATACTCACTCATAGGTGGGTGAGAAAAATGAGAACACATGGACACAGAGAGGCGGTCTACTATACACTGGGGACTGTTGGGGGAATGGGGAGGGACAGCGGGGCTGGGGGATAGCCTGGGGATGAATACCCAAGTGTGGGTGAGGGGAGGAAAGCAGCAGAGCACACTGCCATGTGTGTACCTATGCAACTATCTTGCTCATTCTGCACATGTACCCTCAAACCTATAATGCAATAAAATTTTAAAAAAAAAGAATAATAATTAAAAAATAAAATAAATAAATAAATAAATCCAATAGCTGGTTTTTTGAAAAGATGAACAAAATAGACAGACCACTCACCAGATCGATAAAAAAGAAAAGAGAGAACAACCAAATAGATGCAATAAAAAAAGATAATTGGAAAATAACCACAGATTCCACAGAAATTCAAACCATCATCAGAGAATACTACAAACAACTCTGTGCACATAAACCAGTAAACCAGGAAGAAATGGATGAATTCCTGGACGCCTGTGTAGTCCCAAGACTAAACCAGCAGGAAGCTGAAACTATGAATAGACGAATAAGAAGGTCTGAAGATGAGGCAGCAATTAAGAGCCTACCACACAAAAATAGCCCAGGTCCAGATGGGTTCACAGCTGAATTCTACCAGACACACAAAGAGGATCTGGTACCATTCCTTCTGATACTATTTCAAATAATTCAAAAAGAGAGAACCCTTCCCAAATCATTTTATGAGACTAACATCATCCTGATACCAAAACACGGCAGAGACTCAACAAGAAAAGCAAACTTCAGTCTAATATCCATGAAGAACATTGGTGCAAAAATCTTCAATAAAATACTGGCAAAATGATTGCAACAGCACATTAAAAAACTTATCCATCATAATCAAGTAAGATTCATCCCGGAGATGCAAAGCTGGTTCAAAATACGCAAGTCTATAAATGAAATTCACCACATAAACTGAAGCAAATTCAAAAACCACATGATTATCTCAATTGACGCAGAGAAGGCATTTGACAAAATTCAACAGCCCTTTATGCTACAACCCCTCAATAAACTTGGTATTGATGGAACATATCTTAAAGTAATAAAAGCTATTTACGACAAACCAACAGCCAATATCATATTTAACGGGCAAAACTTGGAAGCATTCCCTATGAAATCCGGCACTAGACAAGGATGCCCTCTCTCACCACTCCTATTCAACATAGTACTGGAAGTTGTAGCCAGGGAAATCCGGCAAGAAAAAGAAATAAAGGGTATTCAAATAGGGAAGGTGGAAGCCAAATTGTCTCTATTTCCAGACGACATGATAGTATACCTAGAAGACCCCATCACCTCAGCCAAAAACTTATGAAATTGATAAGCAACTTCAGCAAAGTCTCAGAATATAAAATCAATGTGTAAAAATCACAAGCATTCCTATACACCAATAACAGACTTAAAGAGAACCAAATCAAGAATGAACTGCCATTCACAATTGCTACAAATTAAATAAAATACCTAGAAATACAACTCACAAGGAACGTAAGGGACCTCTTTAAAGAAAACTACAAACCACTGCTCAACGAAATAAGAGAGGACACAAACAGATGGAGAAACATCCCATATTCGTTGTTAGGAAGAATCAATATCATGAAAATGGCTATACTGCCCAAAGTAATTTACACAATCAATGCTATCCCCATCAAATTACCATTGAATTTCTTCCCAGAACTGGAGAAAACCACCATGAACTTCAAATGGCACCAAAAGAGATCCCGTGAAGCCAAGTCAATTCTAAGCTAAAAGAACACAGCGGGAGGCATCACACTACCAGACTTCAAATTATACTACAAGGCTACAGTAATCAAAACAGCATTGTACTAGTACCAATACAGAGATATAGACCAATGGAACAGAACAGAGTCATCGCAGGCAGCACAGCATATCTACAACCATATAATCTTTGATAAACCAGACAAAAACAAGCAATGAGGAAAGAATTTCCTGTTTAATAAATGGTGTTGGGAAAACTGGCTAGCCATGTGCAGAAAGCAGAAACTGGACCCCTTTTTGACACCTTATACTAAAATTAACTCCAGATGGATTAACGACTTAAACATAAGACCTGACACCATAAAAACGGTAGAAGAAAATCTAGGCAAAGCCATTCAGGACATAGGAGTAGGCAAGAACTTTATGACCAAAACACAAAAAGCATTGGCAACAAAAGCCAAAGTAGAGAAATGGGACCTAATCAAACTCCACAGCTTCTGCATGCCAAAAGAAACAGTTACTAGAGTGAATCGGCAACCATCGGAAAGGGAAAAAATCTTTGCAGTTTACTCACCTGAAAAGGGCTGAGATCCAGAATTTACAAAGAACTCAAACACATTTACAGAAAAAAATCAAACAAGCCCATTCAAAAATGGGCAAAGGATATGAACAGACACTTTACAAAAGAACACATACATGAGGCCAAGAAACACATGAAAAAATGCTCATCATCACTGGTCATTAGAGAGATGCAAATCAAAACCACATTGAGATACCGCCTCATGCCAGTTAGAATGGCGATCATTAAAAAACCTGGAGACAGCAGATGCTGGAAAGGATGTGGAGAAAGAGGAACACTCTTACACTGTCGGTGGGAGTGTAAATTAGTTCAACCATTGTAGAAGACAGTTTGGCGATTCCTCAAGGACCTAGAAATAGAAATTCCATTTGAACCAGCAATCCCATTACTGGGTTCATATCCAAAGGACTATAAATCGTTCTACTATAAGGACACATGCAAACGAATGTTCATTGCAGCACTGTTTACAATATCAAAGACCTGGAACCAACACAAATGCCCATCGAGGATAGACTGGACTGGGAAAATGTGGCACATATACACCATGAAATATTATGCAGCAATCAAAAATGATGAGTTTGTTTTCTTTGTAAGGACATGGATGAATCTGGAGAATATCATTCTCAGCAAACTGACACAAGAACCGAAAAAGAAATACCGCATATTCTCACACATAGGCGGCTGAGAAAAATGAAAACACATGGACAAAAGGAGGGGTCTACTTCACGCTGGGCTCTATTGGGGAAAATGGGAAAGAAACAGTATGGGGGCTGTGGAGGGATAGCCTGGGGACAGATGCCGGGTGTTGGTGAAAAGGAGGAAGGGAGCGAAACACACTGCCATGTGTGTACCTATGCAACTGTCTTGCACGTTCTTCATATGTACCCCAAAACCTATAATGCAATAAAAATTAAAAAATAGTTGATCTACTATTACACTGGTGTGCATTATAAAGTGAGGCTCTAAATGTTGGGTTACATGAAGTAGACTCTTAACTCTTCCCCAGGTGTGTATTATTGAATGAGACTCTGACTAAGTGGGCATGAAAAAGAGACACTTGTGTATTGCCCAGGTGTGAATTACTTACAGAGACACTGAAAGTGTAGCCATTTGAAGTAGACCCTTGACTATTTCTGAGGGGAGTATTATTCACAGAGGACCTGAACTAGAGGCCATGTGTACGAGATTCCTGACTTATCATATATAAATATTGTTCACTGAAAAACTGAAAGAGTGGCCTTATGAAACAGAACTCATTGTTCTTCACAGGTGTGCGTTAATTTTTGGCTCTCCAAACAAATCAACATATGGAATAGACTAGTGATTATTCCCCACATGTGCAGTATTTGATGAGGTTCTCTATGAGTGTCCATATCAAATAGTCTCCTGACTATCACACATGTGTGTATCATTCACGGAGCTGCTTAAATTTGGGCTACCTTAAATAGGGTCATGACTACTCCACAGCTAAATATTATGCACTGAAGCTCTGGATGAGAGGCCATATTAAATTGACTCCTTACTATTGCCCCATTGTGCATTATTCGGGAATGTTGTGATTGAGTGTCCATGTGACATGGACCCTGACTATTCCCAAGGTGTGTATTCTTCAGTGAGATTCTGAGCGAGTGACCACATAAAATAGACTCCTGACCCTATCCTCTTGACTATTTCTCAGCTGTATAATTTTCACTGAGTCGCTGTTGGAAAGGTCATATCAAATATTCTCCAAACTATTCCCCAAGTGTGCATTATTCAGTGAGTCTCTGAATCAGTGGTTATGTATAATAGAATCCTGAGTATTTTCCAAATACATATGATTGTTCACTGATGATCTGAATAAGTAGCCATGTGAAATAAACTCCTGACTTTTCATATATCTGTATTATTCTCTGAGGCTCTAAATGAGTGGCCATAAAATAGAGACTCCTGAATACTTCTGAGGCGTGCGTTTTTACATTTGGCTATAATTGAGTGGCTATACGAAATAGAATCCTGACATTTCCCAAGATGTATGTTATTCAGTTAGTCTCTGAAGATCTTGCTATATGAAATGGTGTTCTGACTATAATACAGGTGTTCCTTATTCAATGAAGCTCTGAAATCGATGCCATAGGAAATATCGTCCTGAGAATTTTTCAGGTATGTATTATTCACTGAGGCTCTGAAACTTTGGCCATATGAAATTGATTCCTCACTTGTCCACAGGTGTGTATAATTGACTCTGACTCTGAATATTTGGGAACATGGAATAGACAAACGATTCTTCATAAGTTTTTATTACTCACTCAGACTTTGATTTTGTGGAAATATAAAAAAGTATAGTGTTGATTCCACACGTGTGCATTATTCCCTGAGGTCGGAAATGATAGGATATATAAATTACACTCTTGAAACTTCCCGAGGTATGTATTCCTTAGTAAGGCTCTTCTTGTGTGACCATATGAAACACAATGCTCTCTATCTTAAATTTGCATATTATTCAGTGAATCTCTGAATTAGTGGCTATATGAAATAGACTGCTGATCACTCAACATTTTTGCATTATTTACTGTGGTTACGAGTCAGTGGCCATATGAAATGGAATCCTGACTAGTACACACGTGCATAATATCCACTGAGGCTATGAATAAGTGTCCAAATAAAATAAACTCCTGGCTACTCCACAGGTGTGCATTATTCACCGAGGCTCTAAATGAATTTACATTAAAAATAGACTCCAAATCATTTTTCAGGTGTGTATTCTTCAGTGAGGCTAAGAAGGTGTGGCCATATTA
Source organism: Saguinus midas (assembly GCA_021498475.1). Taxonomy (NCBI): domain Eukaryota; kingdom Metazoa; phylum Chordata; class Mammalia; order Primates; family Cebidae; genus Saguinus; species Saguinus midas. The sequence goes on along the minus strand of CM038401.1, from coordinate 137,254,532 downwards.
ATGAGAATCCTTACTATAGCAAAGTTCTGTCTTATTCTCTGAGGCTCTGAATATGGGTAAACATTAAATAGACTCCTGACTACACCAAATTACTCAGTTTACACTCCGAATGAGCGGCCACATAGGAAAGACTCCTGACTCTTCCACAGGTGTGCATTATTTAGTGAGACTCTAAATGAGGGGATAACAGTAAATCCTGACAATTTCCCCAGGTGTGTACATTTAGTGAGGCTCTCAATGAGTGGTCATAGAAAAGAGATTTCTGACTATTCTGCAGGTGTGCATTATTCAGTGATTTTCTGAATGAGTGGCCATAACAAATAGATTCCAGTCTATATCACAAGTGTGCAATATTCAGTGAGGCTGTGACAGAGGGTTCATATGAAAAAGACTTCTAATTACTCTACATGTGCGTTATTCACTGTTTGTCTGAATTATTAGCTTTATGACATAGACTCCCCATTATTCTGCATGTGTGCATTATTCAAATCGGTTCTGTATGAGTGTCCATACCAAATAGACCCTTGACACTCCCAAGAAATGTGTATTACAGAGCGATACCCTGAATAAGAGTTCATGTGAAATAGACTCCTGATTATCACACAGGTTTGTATCATTCAGGAAGGCACTTAATTTGTGGCTATGTTACACAGTGTCCTGATTACTCCATAGAAGTTCATTATTCACTGCAAATTTGAATGAGAGGCCATATAAAATAGACACCTGACTATTGCTCCATTGTCAATTATTCAATAATTTTCTTAATCAGTGGTAGAATGAAATAGAATCCTGAGGATTCCCCAGGTGTGTATCATACTGTGAGGCACAGAATTAGTGGCCATATAACAATGGTCCACTATTACCCTTGTGTGCATTATGCAATGAGGCCCTAAATGAGTGGCTACATGAGGTAGAGACTTAACTCTTCCCCAGGTGTGTATAATGGAATGAGACTGACTAAGTGGGCATAAAAAAAACCTCTCGTGTATTGCCCAGGTGTGCATTACTTACAGAGTCTCTGAACGTGTAGCCATTTGAAGTACACCCTTGAGGATTTCTTAGGGGAATATTATTCATAGAGGCCCTGAACAAGTGGCCATGTGAAATATATTCCCGACTTATCAGATATACATATTATTCACAGAAACACTGAAAGCATGGTTTTATGAAATAGACCCCATTTTACTCCAATGGTGTGCGTTACTTTTTGACTCTCCATACGAATCACCATATGAAATACACTAGTGATTTTTCCCCTCATGTGCAGTATTCGAAGAGGTTCTGTATGAGTTTCCATATCAAATAGTCTCCTGACTATCACATATGTGTGTATCATTTATGAAGCTGCTTAATTTGGGGCTACCTTAAATAGGGTCCTGACTACTCCACAGCTGTTTATGATGCACTAAAGCTCTGAATGAGAGGCCATATAATATAGAATCTTTACTATTGCTGCATGGTGCATTATTCGGTAACGCTCTGCTTGAGTGGCCTTATTACCCGGACTCTGACTATTCCCAACGTGTGTATTTTTCAGTGAGTTTTTAAACAAGTGACCACATAAAATAGACTTTTAACTGTATGCTCTTTACTATTTCTCTGCTGTGCATTTTTCACTGTGTCGCTGGGTGAACGGTCATATCAAATAGTCTGCAGCCTATTCCTCAGGTGTGCATTATTCACTGAGTCTCTGAATCAGTGGCTATATATAATAGAATCCTGAGTATTTTCCATATAGATATTATTCTTCGCTGAGGTTCTGAATAATTGGCCATGTGAAATACACTCCTGAATTTTCCGTAGGTCTGTATTATTCCTTGAGGCTCTGAAAGTTTGGCCATAAAACAGATACTCCGGAATACTCCTCAGGCATGTGTTTTTACATTCGGCTCTAAATTAGTGGCTATACGAAATAGAATCCTGACTTTTCTTTAGGTGTGTGTTATGCAGTTTGGCTCTGAATATGTGGCTACACAAAATAGAATTATGACTACAATGCAGGTGTTTTTTGTTCAATGTAGCTCTGAAATAGGTGCCATATGTAATAGCGTCCTGAGTATTCCCCAGATATGTATGTGTTCTGAATGTGTAGCCATATGAAATAAACTCGTCATTATTCCCCATGTGTGCATTATTTAAAAAGTTTCTGTATGAGTGTCCATAGCAAGTAGACTCCTGACACTACCACATGTGTGTATTACACAGCGATACCCAGAATTAGAGTTCCTATGAAAGAGACTCCTGACTATCACCCAGGTGTGTATCATTCAGGAAGGCACTTAATTCGTGGCTATCTAAAAATGCGACCCGATTACTCCATGGAAGTTCATTATTCACTGAAACATTAAATGAGTGACCATAAAAAATAGACTCCTGACTATTGCTCCATTGTGAATTATTCAATAAGATTCTAAATGAGTGGTAGTATAAATTGGAATCCTGAGGATTCCACAGGTGTGTGTATCTTTCAGGTAAGCACAGAATGAGTGGCCATATAAAAAATTTTCTAGCTTTTGGCAAGATGGCATCATAGAGGCGACTCAGAATTGCAGCTCTCACTGAAGGCACAGAGAATGAATTTTGGCCGCATTCTCAGATGGTACTTTTTTGTCCTCAGAACATTGAAAGTCCCAGGTGTGGGAGAGACACAGGATGCTTGTGCAGCCAGCTCGTGTGGCCAGTTGGGCTGGGCTGCGCCACAGTGCAGTGGCACACAGCACAAAACTCACTGGTCTGGGTGCCCTGTTATACCGGCAGCCTGAGGTTTGGAAGGGCAGATTGGCATGTTCATCTGATTGAACGGGACTTGGACAATGAGCCAGACCAGGATATTCCTGGGAAACGTTATCTGAGCCAGTGCAGTGGGCATTGGCACGAGAGATTGCATGGATCCCAGTGTCCTATCGGCAAGCTACAGTGGTGCCTGAGAGAGAGTCGACCATTCAGTTTGGGAAGAGGAAGAGAGAGAGAGCGAGAGGACGGACTCTGAAGCAGGGAGCTGAGTGATCGAGTTTGGCGGGTCCCACCCTTACGGGGACAAGCAGGGCGGCGACTGGAGGCGCTCAGGTCTGAGAATTTTGCTGCTGGCATCTAGGATGGTGCAGCCCGGTGGGGGACTGCTGTCTGCTACTATGGACGCAATCCGCCCCTACTGAAGTACCGCCCTGGGCTGACCCAGCCTGCCTTTGCCGAGGCAACCTGTTATAACAGAGAGACTCCACCAAAGGGAGGAGTGAACCACAGCAAAACAGAGCCCATGGCAGCAGGGCAGACCCGCGCTAGCAGGGTGGAGCCCCGGCAGGCAAATAGTGAATAGACTGCCACCTAGTGAGGCAGAAAAGTGCAACAGATACTCATAAAGAAAGCCCCAACTCCCTGAGACAGAACATCTAAGGGGAAAAAATAGGTGTCGTTTTATGAGTTCTGTTGCAGCAGACATAAACACATCCTCCCAACATCCCTGAATGAACAACGGAGCTTTCAGCTCAGCACCAGAGCTCCTATAAAGCACAGACTGTCTCCTCAAGCAGCTCTCTGACCCCTGTATATCCAAAGAGTCCTCACCTCAAAAAAGGACTAATCAGACTGACATTTGGTGGTCATCATTCTGGAACAAAGATAGCAGAAGAAGAAAGTGTTAGCATCCCTCACTGTTCCACAGCTGCTACAGGTGTACCCCAGACAAGCAGAGCCTGCAGTGGACCTCAGCACTTGTACAGCAGAAAGGCTAGACGATTAGAAGGAAAACTAAGTAACAGAAATATTTCATCATCAACAATTTGAATGTCTACTCAGAGACCCAATTGAAAAATCAAACAACCACCAAGACGACAGGTGGATAAATCCATAAAGATGGGAAGAAACCAGCGCAAAAAGGAGCAAAACAACTGAAAACAAAACAGCTCACCTCCTACAAAGGACCAAAACTCCTCAACAGCAAAGGAACAAAGCTGGACGGAGAATGAGTGTGACGAAATGATGGAATAAGACTTCAGAAAGTGGATAATGAGAAACTTTAGGGAGCTAAAAGAACATATTCTAAATAAGTGCAAAGATACTAAGAACCATGAAAAAAGCTTTGAAAAAAAGATTCAAGGAAATGATAACAAGAATGGACACCATAGAGAGGAATATGAATGAAATGAAGGAGCTGAAAAACACAACAAGAGAACTTCATGAAGCATGCACAACTTTCAACAGCCGAATTGACCAAGCAGAAGAAAGGATATCAGAAGTCAAAGACCAACTCAATGAAATAAAACGAAAAACCAAGATTAAAGAAAAAAGCACAAAAAGGAATGAACAAAATCTCCAAGAAATGTGGGACTATGTGAAGAGACCCAACCTATGTTTGATAGGCGTACCAGAATGTGATGAAGAGAATGAATCCAAGCTGGAAAACACTCTTCAGGATATTATCCAGGAAAATTTCACACACCAAGCAAGACTGGTCAATACTCAATTCCAGGAAATACAGAGAACACCACAAAGACACTCCACAAGAAGAGCAACTCCAAGGCACATAATGCTCAGATTCCCCAGGGTTGAAATAAAGGAGAAAATACTAAGGGCAGCCAGAGAGAAAGGATGGGTCAACCACAAAGGGAAGCCCATCAGACTCACAGCAGATGTCTCGGCCGAGACCCAACAAGCCAGAAGAGAAAAGGGGCCAATATTCAACATGCTTAAAGAAAAGAATTTTCAACCCAGAATTTCATATCCAGCCAAACTGAGCTTCATAAGAGAAGGAGGAATAAAATGCTTCAGGAACAAGCAAGTACTCAGAGATTTTGTCACCACTAGGCCTGCTTTACAAGAGCTCCTGAAAGAGGCACTACACATAGAAAGAAACAAACAATATCAGCCATACTAAAAGCATACCAAATGCTAAAAGCATCAAGAAAATGAAGAATCTACATGAACCAATGTGAAAACAGCCAGCTAACATCAAAATGGCAGTATGAAATTCACACATAACAATATTAACCCTAAATATAACTGGGCTAAATGCACCAATCAAAAGACACAGACTGAAAAATTGGATAAAAAACCGAAACCCATCAGTGTGCTGTATCCAGGAAACCTACCTCACACGCAAGGATACAGAAAGGCTCAAAATAAAGGGATGGAGGAAGATTTACCAAGCAAATGGAGAGCAAAAACAGCAGGAGCTGCAATTCTCATATCTGATAAAAATAGACTTAAAAGCAAAAACGATCAAAAGGGACAAAGAAGGTCACTACATAATGGTGAAAGAAACGATACAACAAGAAGAGCTAACGATTCTAAATATGTATGGACCCAATGCAGGAGCACCCAGATATAAAAGGCAAGTTCTTAAGGACTTACAAAATGACTTAGACTCCCACACAATAATAGTGGAGACTTTAACACTCCACTGTCAATATCAGACAGATCAACCAGACAGAAAATTAACAAGGATATCAGGACTTGAACTCAGACCTGGAACAAGCAAACCTGATAGACATTTACAGAACTCTCCACCCCAAATCCACAGAATATACATTCTTCTCAGCACCACATCACACCTACTCCAAAATTGACCACATAATTGGAAGTAAAGCACTCCTCAGCAAATGCAAAACAACTGAAATCATAACAAACAGTCTCTCAGACCATAGTGCAATCAAGTTGGAACTCAGAATTCAGAAAATAACTCAGAACCGCACAGCTTCATGGAAACTGAACAACTGGCTCTTGAATGTTGATTGGATAAACAATGAAATGAAGGCAGAAATAAAGAAGTTCTTCAAAACCAACGAGAATGAAGACACAACGTACCAAAATCTCTGGGACACATTTAAAGCAGCCTGTAGAGGAAAATATATAGCAATAAGTGCCCACATGAGAAGAGTGGAGAGATCCAAAATTGACACCCTATTGTCAAAATTGAAAGAACTAGAGGAGCAAGATCAAAAAAGCTCAAAACCTAGCCGACGACAAGAAATAACTAAGATCAGAGCAGAACTGAAGGAGATAGAGACAAGAAAAACCCTTCAAAAAATCAATAAATCTAAGAGCTGGTTTTTCGAAAAGATCAACAAAATATAAAGACCACTAGCCAGACAGATAAAAAAGAAAGGAGAGAACAACTAAATAGATGCAATAAAAAACGATAATGGGGAAGTCACCACAGATTCCACAGAAATTCAAACCATCATCAGAGAATAGTACAAACAACGCTATGCACATAAACTAGTAAAGCAAAGAGAAATGGATAAATTCCTGGACGCCTGTGTCCTCCCAAGCCTAAACCAGGAGGAAACTGAAACTATGAGTAGACTAATAACAAAGTCTGTAGTTGAGGTAGCAATTAAGAGCCTACCACACAAGAAAAGCCCAGGTCCCATTGGTCTATATCTCTGTTTTGGTAGCAGTACCATGCTGTTCTGATTACTGTAGCCTTGTAGTATACTTTGAAGAATGGTAGTGTAATGACTCTCGCTGTGTTCTTTTTGCTTAGAATTGACTTGGCTATGCGGGCTCATTTTTGGTTCCATATAAAATTCATGGTGTTTTTTTCCAGTTCTGTGAAGAAATTCAATGGTAATTTGAGGGGGATAGCATTGATTTTGTAAATTACTTTGGGCAGTATAGCCATTTTCACGATATAGATTCTTCCTAACCACGAGCATGGAATGTTTCTCCATCTGTTTGTGTCCTCTCTTATTTCGTTGAGCAGTGGTTTGTAGTTTACCTTAAAGAGGTCCCTTACGTTCCTTGTGAGTTGTATTCCTAGGTATTTTATTTTCTTTGTAGCAATTACGAATGGCAGTTCGTTCTTGATTTGGTTATCTTTAAGTCTGTTATTGGTGTATAGGAACGCTTGTGATTTTTGCACATTGATTTTATATTCTGAGACTTTGCTGAAGTTGCTTATCAGTTTCAGGAGCTTTTGGGCTGAGGTGATGAGGTCTTCTAGGTATACTATCATGTCATCTGCAAATAGAGACAATTTGACATCCAACTTTCCTTTTGAATTCCCTTTATTTTTCTTTCTTGCCTGATTGCTCTGGCTAGAACTTCCAGTACTATGTTGAATAGGAGTGGTGAGAGAGGGCATCCTTGTCTAGTGCAGGATTTCAAAGGGAATGCTTCCAGTTTTTGCCCATTCAGTATGATATTGGCTGTTGGTTTGTCATAAATAGCTTTTATTACTTTGAGATATGTTTCATCAATACCAAGTTTATTGAGGGTTTTTAGCATAAAAGGCTGTTGAATTTTGTCAAATGTTTTCTCTGCATCAATTGAGATAATCATGTGGTTTTTGGTTTTGCTTCTGTTTATGTGGTGAATTACATTTATAGACTTGCGTATGTTTAACCAGCCTTGCATCCCTGGGATGAATCCTACTTGATCATGATGGATAAGTTTTTTAATGTGCTGTTGCAATCGGTTTGCCAGTAATTTATTGAAGATTTTTGCATTAATGTTCATCATGGATATGGGCCTGAAGTTTTTTTTTCTTGTTGCGTCTCTGCCGGGTTTTGGTATCAGGATGATGTTGGTCTCATAAAATGATTTGGGAAGGGTTCCCTCTTTTTGAATTATTTGGAATAGTTTCAGAAGGAATGGTCTCAGATCCTCTTTGTGTGTCTGGTAGAATTCAGCTGTGAACCCATCTGGACCAGGGCTTTATTTGTGTGGTAGGCTCTTAATTGCTGCCTCAACTTCAGACCTTGTTATTGGTCTATCCATAGTTTAGGCTTTCTCCTGGTTTAGGCTTGGGAGGATACAGGTGTTCAGGAATTTATCCATTTCTTCCTGGTTTACTAGTTTATGTGCATAGAGTTGTTTGTAGTATTCTCTGATGATGAATTTCTGTGGAATCTGTGACGATTTCCCCGTTATCATTTTTTATTGCATCTATTTGGTTTTTCTCTCTTTTCTTTTTTATCAGTCTGGCTAGCAGTCTGTCTATTGTGTTGATCTTTTCGAAAAACGGGCTTTTGATTTATTGATATTTGCAGTGTTTTTTCTTGTCTCCTT
>CM038401.1:137161727-137246422 GCA_021498475.1 Saguinus midas | reverse complement strand
GCTGCACCGTCCTCCTCTCTCCTCAGGGACCCTGTTCTCCGCTCCCTCCTCACTATTGAACCTCACAGCTACTGGGGAAAGAATGCAGGTTAGAGAACGACTCCAGAGAGTCCAGGCTCAGCAACTCCCCAGCAGGGCTTGGGTCACAGCAACTGCTGCTGAGGCCACCGGTGCTGCTGGGTTCTTCGGAGCCTGTGGCTGTCACCTCTGCTTGGCAGGTGCTGGCGAGATCCGTGCCGACTCGCGTCTCCAGTGGTCCCAAATCATAACCCACTCAGCCTCGGCTGTCTCGGGAGGTGGTCACCTTGTACTGCCCTCTCAGAGGCACCTCGGCGCAGCAGGACTCTCCAAAGCACCATCCTTCAAGTCCAAACCCGGGGCGGAGCTGCAGGGTCCGGGAACGGTGGAAGAGCTCAAAGGAGAAGCAGAGTCCTGGAGGCTCCTCCTGTCGGCCGCTGCCCTCTGCCAATTCCCGCCGCTGCTCTCCACCGCCCATACTCCAGGACCATCCCCAGCGGCCAATTCCCGCTGCCGCTCTCCACCACCCATACTCCAGGACCATCCCCAGCGGCCAGCCTGATCTCCTGTAGCCCTTCCTGCAAAGAATCTATCTCCTGAGGCCTGGCCTGGCCGCCATCCCGTCTTCTAGCTGCAAGCTCTCAGGGCTGCTCTCCATACCTGGCCACCCGCCCCGCTGCTCTATGGAGACTGCGGCCAGTTCTCCGCAGCCAGTGCCTCAGATGCCATGGTAGCTGTACTGGCAGCAACAGTGGCCTGGCGCAGCCTCGGCCTCAGCTCAGCATTTTCCACTGAGTCGCTGGGACTGTGTTGCCTTTCCAAGATTTGCCTTTTCTAGATTTATCTAGCCACGCCTTCCCTGGATTTGCCTTTCCTGGATTTGCCTTGCCTTATTTTGCCATGCCTGAGTTTGCCTTGCCTATAGTTGCACTGCCTTGACTTGCGTGAATTTGGCTTGTCTTGAATTGCCCATATTTGACATACCTGTATTTGCCTTGAGTTACCTTGACTGGATTTGTCTTGCCTAAATTTGCCTTGCCTTGCCTAAATTTGCCTTGCCTGTATTTGCATTGCCTGTATTTGCCTTGCCTGGGTTTGCCTTGCCTGGATTTCACTTGCTTGGATTTGTTTTGCCTGAATTTTCCTTGCCTGGATTTGCCTTTTCCGGATTTGCCTTGCCTGGATTTACCTGGTCATGCCTTCCCTAGATTTGCCTTCCCTGAGTTTGCCTTGCCTTGTCTGCCTTTCGTTTTTTTGCCTTGCCTGGATTTGCATAGCCTATATTTGTCTTGCTTGGATGTGCCTAGCCTGGATTTGCCTTGGCTGGATTGGCATCGCCTGGAATTTTCTTCCCTGGATTTGCCTCGCCTGGATTTGCCTTACCTGGATTTGTACTGCTGGAATTTGTCTAGTCTTGCCTTGTCTGGATTTGCCTTAACTATATTTGTTTTGCCTTGCCTTGACATCTCTGGATTTGCCTTGCCTTGTCTTGACTAGGTTTTCTGTGCCTACATTTGCCTTGCCTTGGCTTGCCTGTATTTTTCTTTCCTGGAATTCCCTTGCCTTGCCTTGTCTGAGTTTGCCTTGCTTATATTTGACTTGCCTAGATTTGCCTTAATTTGAATTGGCTGGAATTATTTGGCCTGCATTTGGCTTGCCTTGCTTTGCCTGGATTTCCCTTGCCTGAATTTGCCTTTTTTTTTGCCTTGCCTAGATTTGCTTTGTCTGGATTTGCCTTCCCTGAATTTGATTGTATTTCCCGTGGCTTGCCCTACTTTGCATGTATTTGCCTTGCTTTGCCTTGCCTTGCCTGGATATGCCTTGCCTGGATATGCATTGCCTGTATTTGCCTTCCTGGAGTTGCATTTCCTTGCCTTTCCTTGCCTAGATTTGCCTTGCCTGGATTTGCCTTGCCTTGATTTGCCTTTGCTGGATTTGCCTTGCCTGGATTTTCCTTGCATGGATATGCCAGCCTGGATTTTTCTTGCTTGCATTTGCCTAGCCTGTATTTTCCTTGCCTGAATTTTTTTTTTTGCCTTGACTTGACTTGCCTGGATTTTCCTTGACTTTATTTTTCTTGCCTGAATTTAACTTGCCTTATATTGCCTTGCCTAGATTTGCTTTGCCTGGATTTGCATTGCCTTTTCTTGCCTGGATTTGCCTTCCCTTGATTTGGCTTGCATTGCCTTGCCTTGTCTAGATTTGCCTTGCCTGCATTTGTCTTGCCTTCGCTTGCCTGAATTTGCTTTGCCTGGATTTGCCTTTTCTTGCATAGTCTTGATTTGCCTTTCCTCGGTTTGCCTTGCCTTTTCTTGCCTGGGTTTCCCTTGCTTTGTTTTGCCGTGTTTGGCCTAGCCTTGATTTGCCTTGCCTAGATTTGGCTTGCCTTGTTTTACCTTTTTGCCTTACCTGAATATGCCTTTCCTTGCATTTCTTGGATTTGCCTTGCCTTGCCTGGATTTGCCTTGCCTTGCCTTGCCTGAATTGGCTTTGCCTGAATTTGCTCTGCCTTGTTTTGCCCGGATTTGTGTTGCCTTGATTTGTTTTCTTTGGATTTTCCTTGCCTGGATTTCCCTTGCCTGCATTTGATTTGCCTGGATTTGCCTGATTTTGTTTTGCCTGGATTTGCTGTGCCTGGATCTACCTTGCTTGGATTTGCTTGAATTTGTCATGCCTGAATTTTTCTTGCCTTTCATTTTTTTTTGCATGCATTGCCTGGATTCGCCTTGCCTTGCTTTCGCTTGACTTGCCTTAGTTTGCCTAGCCTGGATTTAAACTGCCAGTATTTGCCTTGCTTGGATTTGCATTGCCTTGCCTTGCCTTGCCTGGTTTGCCTTGCCTGAATTGCCTTGCCTTGTCTGGATTTGCCTTGCCTGAATTGCCTTGCCTTTTCTTGCCTGAATTTGCCTTGCCTGGATTGCCTTGCCTGATTTGCCTTGCCTTTTCTGGATTTGCCTTATCTGGATTTGCATTGCCTTGCCTTTTCTTGCCTGGATTTGAATTGTTTTGATTTTCCTTGCCTAAATTTGCCTTGCCTTGCCTCGCCTGAAATTGCCTTGCCTGCATTTGCATTGCCTTTTTTGACTTGTTTGGCCTTGCCTGAATTCGCCTTGCCTTGCCATTTTTATATTTGCCTTTTCGGGATTTGCCTTGCATAAATTTGCCTGGATTTTTTTTGCCTGGATTTGCCTTCCCTGGATTTGCATGAATTTGCTTTGTCTGGGTTTGCCTGGCTTTTTCTTGCTTTGCCATGCCTGGCCTTGCCTGAACTTTCTTGAATTTGCCTTGCCTGGATTTGCCTGGATTTTCTTTGCCTTGCCTTTCCTAGCCTGGATTTGCCTGGATTTTCTTTGCCTTGCCTTTTCTGCCTGGGTTGGCCTGGAATTGCCTCTCTTGAATTGGCATGGCTTTGCCTTGCTTTGCCATGCCTGGCCCTGTCTGGACTTGCCTGGATTTGCCTGGATTTTTCTGCCTTGCCTTGCCTCGCTTGGATTTGCCTGAAACTGCCTTGCCTGGATTTGCATCTATTTCTTTCACCTTGCCTTGCCTTGCCTTGCCTTGTCTGGATTTTTCTTGCCTTTCTTTGCCTAGCCTAAAATTGTTCTTTGTTGCCTGGCCTTGACTTGCCTAGGTTTTCCTTGCCTTGCCTTGCCTGGATTTGATTTATTTTGCCTTGCCTAGATGTGCCTTATCTTTCCTGGATCTGCTTTGCCTTGCCTGGCCATGCCTGGATTTGCCTTTTCTGAATTTGCCTTTCCTTGTTTTACCTAAATTAGACTGATCTTCCCTTTCCCGGATTTTCTTTCCTTGCATTGCATCGATTTGCCTTGCCTGGATTTGCCTTGCTTTTTCTTACCCTGATTTGCCTCGCCTTGCCTAGCCTGGATTGGCCTAGTCTAGATTTGCCTTGCATTGCTTTGCCTGGATTTGGCTTCCCTTGCCTTGCCTTGCCTGGATTTGCCTTTAGTGGATTTGCCCTGCCTGAATTTTTCTCTTTTAAATTTGCCTTGCCTGGATTTGTCTTGTGTAAATTTGTCTTGCCTGGATTTGTTTTGGCTGGATTTGTCTTGCCAGCATTTGCTTTGCCTCGCCTTGCCTTGATTTGCCTTGACTTTCCTTGCCTTGCCTTGCCTGGATTGGTCTTGCCTGGATTTCCCTTGCCATGCTTGCCTTTCCTGGAATGGCCTTGTCTGTATTTCCCTTGTCTTGCATTGCTTGGATTGGGCTTGCATTGTTTTTTCTGGATTTGGTTTGCATTGCTTTGCCTGGATTTGCCTTACCTGGAGTTGCCTTGCCTTGCCTTGCCTTGCTTTGCCTTGCCTTGCCTTGTTTTGCCATGATTTGACTTGCCTGAATTTTTCTTGCCTGAATTTTCTTTGCCTTTCATTTTCTGGATTTGCCTTACTTGGATGTGGCTTACCTTGCCTTGTTTGAATTTGCTTTGCCTGAATTTGGCGTGCCTTGCCTTGCCTAAATTTGCTTTCCCTGGATTTGTTTTGAATTGCCTTGCCTTACCTGGATTTGCCATGCTTGCATTTTTCTTGCCTTGCCTTGATTTACCTTGCCTTTTCTTGCCTAGATTGGCATTTTTTGAATTTTTCTTGCCTTGTGTTGCCTGGGATTGCCTTGCCTGGATTTGCCTTTACTTGCCTTGCCTGGATTAAACTTGCATTGCCTTGTCTTAATTTGGCTTGCGTTGCCTTGCCTAGATTTGTTTTACCTGGATTTGCCTTGCCTTTTATTCCCTGGATTTGCCTTGCCTGGATTTGGCTTACCTTGCTTTGCCTGAATTTCCTTTGCCTAAATTTTCTGTGCCTTGCCTTGCCTGGATTTGTCGTCCCTAAATTTGCCTTGCTTTGCCTTGCCTTGCCTGAAATTTTCTTGCCTGCATTTGCCTTGACTTAGCTTACCTGGATATGCCTTGCCTTTTATTTTTTTGCCTGGATTGGTCTTGCCTGAAATTTTCTTTTCTTGCCTTGCCTTGCCTGGATTGGCCTTGCCTAGATTTATCTTGTCTTTTCTTGCCTGGAATGTTTTTGCATTGATTTACCTTGATTTGCTCTTCCTGGATTTGCCTTGCATTGTCTTTCCTGTATTTGGATTGCTTTGCCTTTCCTGGATTTGCCTTACCTGGATTTGCCTTGCCTTGCCTTGCTTGGATTTGCCATGGCTAGAATTGCCTTTCCTTGCTTAAAAGTTTCTTGCCTGTATTTATCTTTCCTTGCCTTGCCTGGGTTTGTTTGCCTTTTCTTGGCTTGCCTTGCCTCGATTTGTCTTGCCTGGATTTACCTTACCTTGTGTTGGCTGGATTATCTTTGCCTGGATTTAGTTTGTCTTGTCTTGCCTGGATGTGCCTTGCCTTACCTTGACTGAATTTGCCTTTTCCGGATTTGCGTTGCCTTGCCTTTCCTTGCTTTGCCTTGCCTTTCATTGCCTGGATTTTCCTTGCCTGGATTTGCTTTGCCTGGAATTACCTGGATTAGATGTGCCTGGATTTGCTTGGATTTGCTTTTACTGGATCTGCCTTGCCTGGATTTTCCATGCCTGTATTTGCCTTGTTTTGTTTCTTCTTGCCATGCCTTGCCTTGCCTTGCCAGGATTTGTCTTGCCTGAACTTACCTTTTATTGCCTTGCCTGAATTTGCCATGGTTGCATTTGTCTTGCCTTGCCTTTCCTGAGTAAGCCTTGCCTTGATTTTCCTTGCCTTTTCTTGCCTGGATTGGTGTGGGTGTTGCCCCTGTGAAAGGCTAACATCTTGGCCTCTTCTATTAGGTGAACTTGACTCCTTACACGTTTTCCCTGGCTGGAGGCTGTCGAGCTATGAATGAGAGGAAATTAAGAAAAGAAGGAAAAAGGAAATTGAGAATTATTAACCAGGACACTATCCTCAGCCTTCTTGGATGATGAGATAATGGCCAGGTGAATGCTGAAGTGAGTTAATTGGGTATTGTGTTCCCCTTTCTAGCTCCTGATCTAAGACTTTGTTTACCAGGCATTGTTTCAGCCTAGCGACCTCCCCTGTGGCCCTTGTCTCTCTCAGATGCATGGTTTAATGCTGAGCTTGTGACTTCTAGTTAATTAAAGATTGTTATCCAAGTTACTGATTGTTCTGACAATATCGATAATCAGCATCACCTGTTTCCCTTAATCCTTTACATTAATATTTGTTCCTTTGACAGTTTCTTAGAATCATCCCCAAGGAATTTTCTGTCCCTTTTATTGTTTGAGTAATAATCTGCATTGAGGTAATGATGTTAAAGCAAAAGTATATAAGGAAACCCACTGCACAAATAAAATTGCTGAATGGGCCCAGCCCATCCAGTCCTCCAGACCTCTCCTTTTCTGTCTCCTTTCTTTTCCATGCACGCCCTCTTCCAGGTTTGGGACCCCTCGCTGGATGAGATTCCTGGCTCACGTTCAGTTCACAACAGCTGGTGCCCCAAACATGGGGCCTGGACAGGAGGGACAATTGTGACACCTACAAACTATAGAGGTGAAGCTGCAGTGTAAGTAAGTGAATAATTTTTCTTTTTAATCTGGAGTAAAACATGGGGCAAATAGAATCTAAAGAGCATAAATGGTTTGTATAGCTTTTGCAACATATGATTAAGTCACATCGTCATGAGATTAAACTAAATACTGTTGAGGAACTTGTGCAGATAGTGAGCGAGCTTTGTCCATGGATTCCAGAGGGTGGATTCTTGGATGAAGACACTTGGAAAGTTATAGGTGAAAAAATTGATCACTTTTCTACCTGCAATGCCTCGCTACCTCAAACTGATACTTTGCTTTCTGTTTGGCCTAAGTTGCGTGATTCCCTTTGTCCTATTCATAGTTCTCCCTCAGACCCGCCTTATACCCCTGAGGCCGTTTTTGCCTCTCCTTTTCCACTATCTCCTGATCCCCTTGATTTGGCAGAACGAGGCTCTCATCATTCTTATGCTGATCCTCTGCCTATGGATGCATTTGAGAATGTAGCCAAAGTGGTTGTGAACAGTTCTTCCCCTCCTGCACAATTGACTCCTGGTCATTCCACCCATACTCTTCCTCCTGATTTAATTTGCCAGTTTCAAGATTTACTTTTGCTTTGCTCCTGCACTCTCTCAACAGCACCAGTGTTTTCCTATCACCCAGCAGTCGCAACACCTTGGACCACCTGTTCCAGTTCATGTGCAATCCACTCCCCTTTCTCCTATTTCACCAGTCTCATGCCCTTATGTCCCTTCGCAGAGGACTTACGGGCCCTGAAGCTTCTCTTACATGCCCCATTATTGAAACTGTGGGCAATGATGGTAATCCAGTCAGAAATTATGAACCTCTCCCTCCTAAGACTTTAAAGGACTTGAAGGATGCTGTTTCTCAATATGGCCCAACTGCTCCCTACACTTTAACAATCTTGGATAACCTTTGCATTGTAGCCCTCCCTCTGGGTGATTGGGTTGTCTTGCTATGGATTCTCTTTCTGGTGGTGATTTTTTGCTTTGGAAGGCTTATGAGGACGTGGCTTTGGACCAATCAATTCAAAATCACCGCCTGCAGTCCCCAGTGACTCTAGACATGCTTTTGGGGAGAGGAGCACATTCGGAATTACCCAAGCAGCTAAACTACCCTACTGAGGCTTATATGCAGATTACCTCCTTGGCGATGCATGCCTGGAGGCAATTACCATCATCCAGTGTTAGGACAGAGGAGCTTGCTAAAATTCGTCAGGGACCTGAGGAGCCTTTTCAGGAGTTTGTCTCACGCCTCCAGGCTGTTACACGCCAGGTTGGCAATGATGAGGCTAGCTCTCTTTTGGTAAAGCAATTGGCTTTTGAAAATGCTAATACGGCATGCCAGGCAGCCATGAGGCCCTTTAAACGTAAAGGCACCTTAACTGATTATATTCGCCTCTGCGCTGATATCGGACCTGCTTATCAGCAAGGTCTTGCTCTAGCAGCTGCTCAAGCAGGAATGCCTATTGCCGCCTTTTTAAAACAAAGACCCAACCAACCTAGACCACCCCTTAAATGTTTGCATTGTGGCAGTCTAGGCCATATGGCTAGACAGTGTCAAGTTCCTTTTACTCCACAGCCTCAGATGTTAGCTTTGCCAGCACCTCCAAATACTACTCCTGCTTCTCCTTCTCCTATCACTCCATCACCCCAACCACATCAACCAGGTTTGTGCCCTCGTTGTCGCCATGGCACCCATTGGGCCAACGAGTGCCGCTCTAAGCATGATGCCCAGGGCAATCCCCTCCCTCAGCAGTCAGGAAACTCCCAGGGGCGGTCCCAGCCCCTCAAAATATCAGGACACCTTATGTTCAAGCTCCCATCCTGAGTTCGAGTGCAAATCCGTTTCTCAACTCTGCAGAGCAACACCGGACAGCACAGGACTTGACCTCCGTCCCACCGCCCGACAGGTATTAACCCCTGACATGGGACCTCAAGCCATCCCTACGGGCATTTTTGGTCCTCTTCCCTCGGGATATATTGGTCTTATTTTAGGTCATAGTAACTGTTCCTTAAGAGGTCTACATGTACTACCTGGAGTTGTTAATGCTGATTACTCGGGAGAAATTAAGGTGTTTGCTTGGTCACCTACAGGTGTTTTCACGCTGAGTCCTGAATTGTCCTTTGCTCAACTGCTTCTCATTCCTGTTGATACCTCAGCTGGCTCTCAATTGTCGACTAAAGTTATAGGTAACCAAGGTCCTGAGCCTTCCTCTTCTTATGCTTACTGGGTTCAAGCCATTTCATCTACCAGACCTGAACTTACCATTAAAATTAATGGCAAAACATTTAGAGGCCTCCTGGACACAGGGGCTGATGTGTCTGTAATTTCCCATTAATATTGGCCTTCTCAATGGCTTACAACTACTGCCATGACTTCTTTACAAGGCATAGGAATGACTAACAATCCTATGCAATCTGCAAGTTTATTAACACGGACTGATGACGAGGGTCACTCTGGCTCATTTCTCCCATATGTAGTTCCTGGTATCCCACTCAATCTTTGGGGCTGTGATGTTTTAGAAGCCATGGAGGCTCAATTGGTGACCAATCCCGTTGCTCTTGACATTATGACTAAACAGGGCTACTTGCCTGGCAAGGGCTTGGGAAAAACTTTGCAGGGAAATCCTGAGCCTCTTGCCCTTTCCCAGAAAACTGACCGTTCTGGCCTAGGATATTTTTTCTAGGGGTCACCGTGATTCCCAACTCCCATGCTGATAAAATTACTTGGTTATCAGATACTCAAGTGTGAATGGAGCAGTGGCCCCTCTCTGATGAAAAGATTACAGCAGCTCGCTAGTTGGTTTGGGAACAACTCTCTGCGGGTCATATTAGACCTACTAATAGTCCTTGAAATTCTCCTATCTTTGTTATTAAGAAGCGTTCTGGTAAATGGAGGCTTTTACAGGATTTAAGAAAAGTTAATGCTACTATGGAAGTCATGGGCCCCTTACAACCCGGCCTGCTTTCCCCTATTGTTGTGCCTCAGACTTGAAAACTGTTAGTGATTGATTTAAAAGATTGTTTCTTTTCCATTCCTTTGCATCCCTCAGATTGTCATCGTTTTGCTTTTAGCATACCTTCCACTAATTTTGATCGACCGAATGAGCGGTATGAGTGGATTGTGTTGCCTCAAGGTATGGTTAACAGCCCCACCTTGTGTCAGACTTTTGTGTCTAAAGCCATTCAACCAGTTCATCAACAATTCCCTGATATTCAACTATTACATTATATGGATAATCTCTTCTTAGCTGCTCCAACTGAGACCCTTCTTTATCAAGCCTTTGAATGTTTGTGAACCTGTCTGACAAAAAATAACCTTGTTATCGCACCAGATAAGGTTCAGACTGCCACTCCCTACCACTACTTGGGAAAGCTTATTGAATCTAACCAGGTTTCCTTTAAGACTCCTATTCTCTCCACAGCAAATTTAACTACACTGCATGACTTTCAGAAATTTTTAGGAGATATTAACTGGATTCACCCGAGCTTGAAGCTTACCACAGGACAATTGAAGCCTTTATTTGATATTCTCAAAGGACCCCTAGTTCAACTTCCCTCGTTCTTGACAGCTCCTGCCAAGGTGGCTTTGCAATTAGTTTATGATGCCTTGTCCCAGCAAAAACTTTCTCATATTAAGGACAACTCCTGCTGGTGTTACTGTGTTCTTCCTACTGTTTATACTCCTACTGAAATTTTTTGGCAACAGGGTATCCTGGAATGGCTTCATCTCCCAGCCATGGGAAAGTTGTAACCCTTACTTTGAATTAGTTTCTGTTTTAGTAGCTAAAGGTCGTGTATGGGCTCTTTCTTTTTGGTATTGATCCTCCTGAAATCATTGTTCCTTATTCTAGCACTCAGCAACAGTGGCTTTGGCAGTTCTCTGACTCCTGGCAATTAGCCTTTGCTGGCTTTTCAGGTCAAATACTGTGCCATTATCCTGCCGATAAATTGTTACATTTTTACTCCCAAAACTTCCTTATTTTTCCACAGACCTGCCTCAAGTCGCCATTATCTGAAGCATTCTTAGCCTTTACTGATGGCTCCTTCTGGTATTGCCACAGGCACTGTTAATGCACACCTTTTCATTTCAGACCCCAGAACGCTCCGCTCAGCACGTGGAGCTCCTGGCAGTTCAACATGTCCTGACTAATTGGGATGTCCTTTGAATATTTACTCTGATAGTCAATATGTTGTTAATTTAGTTCAAAATCTGAAACAGCCCTTGTCCTTTTCTGACTCCTCTTCTATAATTCATCTTTTGCTCCCTTTACAGCAGACACTTCACCTCAGATCATGTCCTTTTTCATTGGTCATATCAGAGCCCATTCCTGCCAGGTCCTCTAACTGAGGGCAACGCCCAAGCTGATCAGCTCACTCAATGTATTTTTCCTGTTCTGTCCCCTGTACAGCAGGCCGAGACTTCCCATGCCTTGCACCATCAGAATGCTCGCAGTCTGCGATTGCAATTTCAGATTACCAGAGAACAGGCCCCAAATTGTTAAACAATGCACAGCCTGTTTGCCTACTTGCCTGTTGCTCACCACTATGGGGTAAATCGAGGACTGCAAGCTGGTCATGTATATCAGATGGATGTTACTCACTTTCCCTTTTGGTAAATTGCAGTATGTACATGTTTCCATTGACACTTTTCTCATTTTATAGTTGCTACCGCTCATGCTGGGAAGCAGTTAAGGATGTTGTAGCACATTGCCTAACTTTTTTCTATTATTGGCCCACCTAAGATCCTGAAGACAGACAATGGACCTGCTTATACCAGCAAAAGTTTCCTTCTTTTTGCTCTCATTTTCAGATTTCTCACCATACAGGCATTCCTTTTAATCCTCAAGGCCAAGGGATCATCGAAAGAAGCCATGCTGTTTTGAAGAATTTATTACATAAAAACATGGCCTGATTTCTGATTCATTACATAAAACCCCTCACACTTGGCTTAAACAAGCTGTTTATGTTCTTAATTTCTTAACTTTAGATGCTGATGGACTCTCTGCAGTGGATCATCATTGGCATCCTAATAATGTATCTCATCCCCAGGTCTTGTGGAAAGACGTTCTCACCAGTGGCATGGTCCAGATCCCGTCCTAATATGGGGACGAGGACATGTTTGTGTTTTTCCCAGGTCTGCTCCCTCTCCAATTTGGGTTCCTGAACGCCTTGTCAAGCATGAATTCTCCACCAGGCAGTGCAAACGCCCTGATACCCCGTCTTCGTCGTCTCCGGCTGACGCCACCCCCGCCTCGCCGCTGCCACTGCCGCCGCTGCCGGACTCGCCGAGCAGCTCAATCAGTGAACTTCCAGACTCTGCAACGAGGCAGCCCCCTGCCGACGTGGGCCCAGATGCACCATCTGACTGCTGAAGCAGCCGCCCTGGTCGCATCTTCTGGACAATCCCGTTCTCCTACTGTTATGTTTATTGCTATAATGGCTATATTGTCCTGTCATTTGGCACAGTCCTTCCCTCTCCCAGATTCTCGTGTTATATGGGCTTATATTCCCGACCCTCCTTTCCTTCGACCTGTTACCTGGAATGATCCCGCCTATGCTGCCTACATAAATGATACTTCTATTCTTGGCTTCTCCTCTTCTTCTTATATTACTCCTCAGGTTGCTACCTATACTTACTCTGCCCAAGCTGCTGCCCCTCCCATGTGCTTCTACGCCTCCAAAATCTGGGATCGTGATTTCTCTGCCAATGCCTATTCCCCTTCTTCTATTCCTCTCTCTTTTTCTGGTTCTTATTGCTTCAATCTTGGAATTCGCTGGCTTCATACCTTTTCTGGCCCCTCTGACCTCTTCCCAGGTGAAACCATTTATTCTCGTGATTGGATACTCAACCATGTAGGAATTAGAGAAACTTACAACTTTTCCTCCACTCAGCATTTTTTCCTCATTAAGTGCTGGCATTGTTGACCTTCTAACTCCTCTTTGGACCCTTCCCCGCACTGGCAGTTCTGTTTCCCTAACCAAAAGCAAGCTATTAATTATACCCTGCCTTCTGGTTTCTTCTTATTTCACTAGTCTGTTCCTCATCCTGTTTACATTGCCTTAGCTCGTTATAAAACACCTGGTGGTTAGAACACTCCCATTTACACTACCTTCTCCGGCAAAGCCTACACTTCTCTCTAGTAGCTGTTTGTATCCTTATCTCCTATCTTTGTTCACACTGGTTCCCGTAGTTTATCTTGTCCCGCTAATCAGACCATTTATACTCAATCCTTCGTTGCTTCTCCTTATGCTATTATTGCTGGTAATGTTTCCATCACCTGAGCTTCTGGCTCATATTTTATTGATTCTGAAAATTGTATTCTTACAAACTGCATTGATTCTTCCTTTTTTCTGTTCATACCCTTCTTCTTGTACACCAGCCCCCCTACGTTATGTTACCTGTTAATGTTTCTGGACCCTGGTATGATGAAAAAGCCCTTCTTATTTTCCAACAAGTTTGTGATCTTATGATCTGACCTAAACGTTTTCTTGGTATTCTCATTGCTAGTATTACTGTTGTTTCAGCTATGGCTACTGCTGCTACTGCCGCTGTTGGACTTGCTCACAGTGTTCAAACTGCTACTTATGTTAATCATCTTGCAAAGAATATTTCTGTTACAATGGGAACTCAAATGGATATTGATAAGAAAATTGATGAGAGACTTAATGCTTTGGAACAAACAGTTACTACTCTTGGTGATAAACTTTATAATATTCA
The DNA here is from genome assembly GCA_021498475.1 of Saguinus midas. NCBI lineage: Eukaryota > Metazoa > Chordata > Mammalia > Primates > Cebidae > Saguinus > Saguinus midas. Next base: position 137,233,189 of record CM038401.1, on the reverse strand, counting down.
AAACCACCTGGCCTTTCATTGCCATACTGGTTATAAATATATTTGTGTTACTAATACTCCTTATAATGACACTAAATGGCAGTGGCCTCTTGTTAAGGCCCATTTACAAGGAATTTGGACTCATGACAATTTATCCATAGATGTTCTCAAGCTTCAGCAGAAAATTCATGCCATTGATTTTTCTTGTTGGGAGCTGCCTGAGGATGACAAAATTGCCCGTGATATTGTTGACACTTCATCTTCCTGGTTCACCATCTTTCACTTTCCCTCCCTCTTGTCCATGATTGCTGTTGGTGCTTGTGTCCTTTTTCTCATCCCTCTCTTACCATTCCTATTTTGCCTTGTGTTCTTCACCCTCCAGCGTTTTCAGCTACAATTATTTGAGCTTCATTTAAAAACAACAAAAAGAGAAAATAATGTGGGAGTCACCCCTGCAAGAGGCTAACAACTTGGCCTCCATCATTAGGTGAGCTTGACTCCTTACACATTTTTGCCTGGCTGGAGGCTGTCGAGATATGAGTGAGAGGAAATTAAGAAAAGAAGAAAAAAGGAAATTGAGAATGATTAAGCAGAACACTATCCTCAGCCTTCTTGGCCAATGAGATAATGACCAGGTGAATGCTGAAGTGAGTTAATTGGGTATTGTGTTCCCCTTTGTAGCTTCTGATCTAAGACTTTGTTTACCAGGCATTATTTCAGCCTAGTGACATCTCCTGTGGTCCTTGTCTCTCACAGATGCATGGTTTACTGCTGAGTTTGTGACTTCTAGTTAATTAAAGATTGTTATCCAAATTACTGATTGTTCTGACAATATCGATAATCAGCATTACCTGTTTCCCCCTTAATCATTTACATTAATATTTGTTCCCTTTTGACAGTTTCTTAGAATCATCCCTCAAGGAATTTTCTGTTCCTTTTATTGTTTGAGTAAAGATCTGCATTGAGGCAATGATGTTAAAGCAAAAAGTATATAAGTAAACCTACTGCACAAATAAAATCGCTGAATTGGAATAGCCCATCCAGTCCTCCATAGCCCATCCAGTCCTCCATAGCCCATCCTCTCCTCTTTCTGTCTCCTTTCTTTTCCACGCACGCCCTCTTCCAGGTTTGGGACCGCCTCGCTGGATGAAATTCTCGGGCTCACACTCAGTTCACAACAGATTGGCCTTGCCTAAATTTTTCTTGTTTTGCCTTGCCTGGAATGTCCTTGCCTGCATTTGCCTTGCCTTGCCTTGCCTGGATTTATCTTGCATTTCCTTGTCTGGATTTGGCTTGCGTTGCCTTTCCTGGATTTGTTTTACCTGAATTTGTCTTGAATTTCATTGCCTGTATTTGCCTTGCCATTTTTTGCCTGGATTGGCCTTGTCTGAATTTTTTTTTGCCTTGCCTAGATTGGCCTTGTCTAGATTTACCTTAACTTTCCTTGCCTGGAATGTCCTTGCGTGGATTTACCTTGCCTTGCCCTTCCTGGATTTGCATTGCATTGTCTTGCCTGGATTTTGCTTGTGTTGCCTTTCCTGGATTTGCCTTACCTGGATTTGCCTTGTCTTGTCTTGCTTGGATTTGCTGTGGCTAGATTTACCTTGTCTTGCCTTAACGTTCCTTGCCTGTATTTACCTTGACTTGCATTGACTTGGCTTGCCTTGCCTGGATTTGTCTTGCCTGGATTTACCTCGCCTTGCATTGGCTGGATTATCCTTGCCTGGATTTAGCTTGTCTTGCCTTGTCTGGATTTGCCTTGCCCTACCTTGCCTAGATCTGCTGTGCCTATATTTGCTTTGCCGTGTCTTACCTGGATTGGGCTTGCCTGGATTTGCCTTTCCTTACCTTGCCTGGATTTGCCTTGCCTGAATTTGCATTGGCTGGATTTGCCTTACCTTGCGTTGCCTGGATTTGTCTTGCCTGGATATGCCTTGTCTGGATTGCCTTGCCTAAATTTGCCTTTCCCTGCTTTGCCTTGCCTAAATTTGTCTTGGCAGAATTTTCCCTTTCTGTGTTTTCCTTGCCTTGACTTGCCTTTGCTGGATTTGACTCGTCTGGATTTGTTTTGCCTGAATTTCTCTTGCCTGGATTTTCCTCGCCTGGATTTGCCTTGGCAATATTTACCTTGCCTTGATTTGCCTCGCCTTGATTTGACTTTGCTGGATTTGACTTGCCTAAATTTGTTTTGCTAGATTTTCCTTGCCTGGATTTGCCTTGCCTGTATTTTTCTTGCTTGCATTTGCATAGCCTGGATTTGCCTTGCTTGCATCTAAATTGCTTGCCTTGCCAGGGTTTGCCTTGACTGGATTTCCCTTGCCTAAATTTGTTTTTCCTTACCTTGCCTGGATTTGCTTTGCCTGGATTTGCCTTGCCTTGCCTTGTCTAAATTTTCCCTGCCTGGATTTGTTTTGCCTTGCCTTGCCTGGGTTTTTCTTCCCTGGATTTGCTTTGCTTTGTTTTGCCTTGTCTGGAATTGCCTCGCCAGCATTTTCCTTGTATTTTCTTAACTGGATATGAGTTTACCGGATTTTTCTTGCCTTGCCTTGCCTGGATATGCCTTGACTGGGTTTCCCTTGCCTTTTCTTTTCTATATTGTCCTTGCCTGGATTTGCCTTGCCTTGACTTGCCTGGGTTTGCGTGCCTGGATTTTGCTTGCCTTGCCTTGCCTGAATTTGCCTATTTTGGATTTGCCTTGCCTAGATTTGTCTTGCCTGCATTTGCCGTGCCTTGCCTTGCCTGGATTTGCCTTGCCTGAATTTGCCTTTCTTTGTTTTTCCTGGATTTTCTGTGCCTGGAGTTGCCTTTCCTGCATTTGTTTTGGCAGAATTTGCCTTGCCTTGATTTTCCTGGATTTTCCTTGCCTGGGTTTGCCTGGATTTGCCTTGCCTTGCCTGGGTTTGCTTTGCCTGGATTTGTCTTGCCTTGCCTTGCCTGGATTTGCCTTGTCTGGATTTGCCTTGCTTTGCCTTGCCTAAATTTACCTTGCCTGGATTTGCGTTGCCTAGATTCACCTGGATTAGACTTGCCTGAATTTGCTTGGATTTGCCTTTCCTGGATTTGCCTTGCCTGGATTTGCCTGTGTTTGTTATGCCTGAATTTGCCTTGCCTTTTTCCTTGCCTTGGCTTGCCTTGCCTGGATTTATCTTGCCTGGATTTTGTCCAGACAATACTTTGTATTGCCTTGCCTTGCCTGGATTTGCCTTTCCTTACCTTGCCTGGATTTGCCTTGTTTTGCCTTGATTTGCCTTGCCTGGATTTGTCTTGCCTGGATTTTCTTGTTTTGCCTTGCCTGAATTTGCCTTGCCTTGATTTGCCTTGCCTTGCCTTGCCTTGCCTGAATTTGCCTTGCCTGAATTTGCCTTGCCTGGATTTGCCTTTCCTTTCCTTGCCTTGCCTTGCCTGAATTTGCCTTGCCTTGACTTGCCTGGATTTGTTTTACCTGGATTTGCCTTGCCTTTCATTGCCTGGATTTGCCTTGTGAGATTTGCCTTGCCTTGCCTTGTCTGGATTTTCCCTGCTTTGCATTGCTTGAATTTGTCTTGCCTTGCCTGGCCTGGATTTGCATTGCTCGGATTTACCTTGCTTGAATTTGCCTTGCCTTGCCTTGCCTGGATTTACCTTGCTTGAATTTGCCTTGCCTTGCCTGGTTGCCTTGCCTTGACTTGCCTGGGTTTGCGTGCCTGGATTTTGCTTTTTGCCTTGCCTGAATTTGCCCTATTTTGGACTTTGCCTTGCCTAGATTTGTCTTGCCTGCATTTGCCATGCCTTGCCTTGCCTGGATTTGCCTTGCCTGAATTTGCCTTTCTTTGTTTTTCCTGGATTTTCTGTGCCTGGAGTTGCCTTTCCTGCATTTGTTTTGGCAGAATTTGCCTTGCCTTGATTTTCCTGGATTTTCCTTGCCTGGGTTTGCCTGGATGTGCCTTGCCTTGCATGGATTTGTTTTACCTGGAATTGTCTTGCCTTGCCTTGCCTGGATTTGCCTGGTCTGTATTTGCCTTGCGTTGGCTTGCCTAAATTTACCTTGCCTGGATTTGCGTTGCCTAGATTCACCTGGATTAGACTTGCCTGAATTTGCTTGGATTTGCATTTACTGGATCTGCCTTGCCTGGATTTGCCTGTGTTTGTTATGCCTGAATTTGCCTTGCCTTTTTTTTCCTTGCCTTGGCTTGCCTTGCCTGGATTTATCTTGCCTGGATTTTGTCCAGACAATACTTTGTATTGCCTTGCCTTGCCTGAGTAAACCTTGCCTTGATTTTTTTTGCCTTTTCTTGCCTGGATTGGTCTTGCCTGGATTTTTCTTGTTTTGCCTTGCCTGAAATGTCCTTGCCTGGATTTGCCTTGCCCTGTCTTGTCTTGCGTGAATTTGCCTTACCTGGAATTGCCTTGCCTTTTCTTTCCTTGCCTTGCCTTGTCTGAATTTGGCTTGCACTGACTTGCCTGGATTTGTTTTACCTGGATTTGCCTTGCCTTTCATTGCCTGGATTTGCCTTGTGAGGATTTGCCTTGCCTTGCCTTGTCTGGATTTTCCCTGCTTTGCATTGCTTGAATTTGTCTTGCCTTGCCTGGCCTGGATTTGCATTGCTCGGATTTACCTTGCTTGAATTTGCCTTGCCTTGCCTTGGCTGGATTTTTCTTTCTTGAATTTGCCTTCCCTGGATTTGTCTTCTTTAGACTTGCCTTACCTTGCCTTGCCTGGATTTACCTTGCTAAAATTTGCCTTACCTTCTTTTGCCAGGATTTGCCTAGCCTGGATTTGGATTTCCTTGTTTTCTTGATTTACAGTGCCTGAATTCAACTTGCCTGGATTTACCTTGCCTTGCTTTACCTTGCCTTTTCTGGATTTTACTTGCATGGACTTGACTTGCCTGAATTTGTCTTGCTTGAATTTGACTTTCCTAAATTTGCCTTGCTTGGATTTTACTTGCCTGGATTTTCCATGCCTGGATATTTCTTTTCTGGGTTTGCCTTGCCTTGCCTCGCCAGGATTTGCCTTGCCTGGATTTGCCTTGCCTTCCCTGCACTTGCCTTGATTTCCCTTTCCTTGCCATTGCTGAATTTACCTTGTCTATAATTTTTATGCCTTGCCTTGCCTTGCTTAAATTTGCCTTGCCTGGATTTGATATCCCTTGCCTTGACTAGCCTTTATTTGCCTTGCCTGAATTTGACTTGCCTGGATACGTCTTTTCTGGATTTGGCTTTCCTGGATTTGCCTTTACTAGACTTGCCTTGCCTTGTCTTGCTTTGCCTTGCCTTGCCTTCTTTGCCTTGACTTTCCTTGCCTTGCCTGGGTTTACCTTGCTTGGATGTGTTTTGCCTTTCTTTGCCAGGATTTTTCTTGCCTGGATTTGGATTGCCTTCTTTTGCCTTGATTTGTCTCTCCTGGAATTTCCTTGCCTGGATTTGCCTTACCTTGCCTTTCCTCGATTTTCCTTGCCTGGATTTCCCTTGCCTGTGTTTGCCAGCCTGGATTTGCCTAGACTAGATTTGCTTTCTCTGGATTTGCCTTGCTTTGCCTTGCCGTGCCTGGATTTGACTTGCCTCGATTTGCCTTGCTGAATTTTTCTTGCCTGGATTTTCCTAGAATGGATTTGCTTTGCGTGGATTATTTTGAATTTGCATTGCCTCTATTTGACTTGCCTTGCCTTGCCTGGATATGCGTCCTTTGGATATGCCTTTTCTTGCCTTAGCTAGATTTGTCTTGCCTGGCTTTGCCTTTCTTTGCCTTTCCTTGATCCGCCGTGGCTGGATTTATCTTGCTTTGCCTTGCCTTGCCTTGTTTTGCCTTGATTTGCCTTGCCTTGCCTTGCCTTGATTTCCTTAGATTTGCCTTGCCTGGGTTTGCCTTGCCTAAATTTGCCTTATTTTGCCTTCCCGTGCCTGAGTTTGTTTGACTTACCTTGCCTGTATTTGCCTTGACATTCCTTGCCTTGATTTGCCTTGACTGGATTTCTCTTCCCTTGCCATGGGTAAATATATTTTTCTTGGATTTGCCTTGCCCTGCCTTGCTTGAATTTTTCTTGGTTACCCTTGCCTTGCCTAGATTTGCCTTTCCTTGCCTTGGCTTGCCTTGATTTGCCATGCCTGGATGTGCTTTTCTTTGCCTTGCTTTGCCTTGCCTTGCCTTGCCTTGCATAGATTTGCTTTACCTGGAATTACCTTGCCTTGCCTGGTCTGGATTTGCCTTGCACTGGCTTGCCTTGTTTTTGCTTGCCTGGATTTTATTTGCCTGGATTTACCTGGATTAAACTTTCCTGGATTTGCCTGAATTTGCCATGCATGGATTTGCCTTGCCTTTCCTTACCTTGCCTTTTCTTGCCTTGGCTTGCCTTGCCTGGATTTGTCTTGCCTGCATTTACTTTGCATTGCCTTGCCTTGCCTGGATTTGCCATGCTTGCATTTGTTTTGCTTTGCCTTGCCTGAGTAAGCCTTCTCTTGATTTTCCTTACATTTTCTTGCCTGGAATGGCCTTGTCTGAATTTTTCTTGTTTTGCCTTGCCTGAAATGTCCTTGACTGAATTAGCCTTGTTTTGCCTTGCCTGGATTTATCTTGCATTGGATTTTCCTTGCTTGACTTACCTGAATTTGTTTTACTTGGATTTTCCTTGTCTTTTATTCCCTGGATTTGCCTTGCCTTGCCTTGCTTGGATTTGCCTTGCCTGGATTTGTCCTGCCTTGCATTGCTTGGATTTGTCTTGTCTTGCCTGGCCTGGATTTGCATTGCTTGGATTTACATTGCTTGGATTGGCCTTGCCTTGCCTTGGCTCGGTTTTCTTTTGTTGAAATTGCGTTTTCTGGATTTGACTTCTATAGACTTACCTTACGTTGCCTTGCCTGGATTTACCTTGCCAGGATTTGCCATACCTTCTTTTGCCAGAATTTGCTTTGCCTAAATTTGGATTTTCTTGTTTTGCCTTGATTTGCTGTGCCTGGATTTGGGTTGCCTTGATTTACCTTGCCTTGCCTTGCCTTGCCTTGCTTTGCCTTGCTTTGCCTTGCCTTGTCTGTGTTGTCTTGCCTTGATTTGACTTTCCTGAAATTGTGCTGCTTTGATTTGCCTTGCCTGGGGTTTCCTTTTTTTTTTTTTTTTTTGCCTTGCCTGCATTTGCCTTGCCTGGATTTGCCTTGCCTGGGTTTGCCTGGATTTGCCTTGTTTTGCCTTGATTTGCCTTGCCTTGCCTGGATTTGACTTGCCTCGATTTGCCTTGCTGAATTTTTCTTGCCTGGATTTGTCTTGCCTGCATTTACTTTGCATTGCCTTGCCTTGCCTTGTTTTGCCTTGATTTGCCTTGCCTTGCTTGATTTGCCTTGCCTTGCCTATATTTGCCTTGTCTGGATTTGCCTAGACTTGCCTTGCCTGGATTTGACTTGCCTCGATTTGCCTTGCTGAATTTTTCTTGCCTGGATTTGGATTGCCTTCTTTGCCTTGATTTGCCTTGCCTTGCCTGGGTTTGCCTGGATTTGCCTTGCCTTTCCTTACCTTGCCTTTTCTTGCCTTGACTTGCCTTGCCTTGCCTTGTCTTGCTTTGCCTTGCCTTGCCTTGCCTTCTTTGCCTTGACTTTCCTTGCCTTGCCTGGTCTGGATTTGCCTTGCCTGGATTTGCCTTGCCTTGTTTTGCCTTGCCTTGCCTTGTCTTGCTTTGCCTTGCCTTGCTTGGATTTGCCTTTCCTTTTATTGCCTTTCCTGGATGCGCCTTGCCTGGATTTGCCTTGTTTTGCCTTGATTTGCTGTGCCTGGATTTGGGTTGCCTTGATTTACCTTGCCTTGCCTGGTCTGGATTTGCCTTGCCTGGTTTACCTTGCTTGGATGTGTTTTGCCTTTCTTTGCCAGGATTTTTCTTGCCTGGATTTGGATTGCCTTCTTTGCCTTGATTTGCCTTGCCTTGCCTTGCTTGGATTTGCCTTGCCTGGATTGCCTTGCCTTGCCTTGCCTGGGTTTGCCTGGATTTGCCTGAATTTGCCATGCATGGATTTGCCTTGCCTTGCCTTGTTTTGCCTTGCCTTGCTTGCCTTGCCTTGTTTTGCCTTGCCTGGATTTGCCTGAATTTGCCTTGCCTGGATTTGCCTTGCCTTGCCTTTCCTTGCCTTGCCTGGATTTCCCTTGCCTGGATTTGCCTTGTTTTGCCTTGCCTGGATTTGCCTTGTTTTGCCTTGATTTGCCTTGCCTGGATTTGCCTTGCCTTGCCTTGCCTTGTTTTGCCTTGATTTGTCTCTCCTGGAATTTCCTTGCCTGGATTTGTCTTGCCTGGCTTTGCCTTTCTTTGCCAGGATTTTTCTTGCCTGGATTTGCCTTTCCTTGCCTTGGCTTGCCTTGATTTGCCTTGCCTTGCTTGGATTTGCCTTGCCTTGCTTGATTTGCCTTGCCTGGATTTGCCATGCTTGCATTTGTTTTGCTTTGCCTTGCCTGGGTTTGCCTGGATTTGCCTTACCTGGGTTTGCCTTACCTGTAATTGCCTAGTCTTGATTTGTTTTGCCTGGATTTGCCTTGCCTGGGTTTGCCTGGATTTGCCTTGCCTTTCCTCGATTTTCCTTGCCTGGATTTGTCTTGCCTGCATTTACTTTGCATTGCCTTGCCTTGCCTGGATTTGCCATGCTTGCATTTGTTTTGCTTTGCCTTGCCTGAGTAAGCCTTCTCTTGATTTTCCTTACATTTTCTTGCCTGGAATGGCCTTGTCTGAATTTTTCTTGTTTTGCCTTGCCTGAAATGTCCTTGACTGAATTAGCCTTGTTTTGCCTTGCCTGGATTTATCTTGCATTGGATTTTCCTTGCTTGACTTACCTGAATTTGTTTTACTTGGATTTTCCTTGTCTTTTATTCCCTGGATTTGCCTTGCCTTGCCTTGCTTGGATTTGCCTTGCCTGGATTTGTCCTGCCTTGCATTGCTTGGATTTGTCTTGTCTTGCCTGGCCTGGATTTGCATTGCTTGGATTTACATTGCTTGGATTGGCCTTGCCTTGCCTTGGCTCGGTTTTCTTTTTTTGAATTTGCGTTTTCTGGATTTGACTTCTATAGACTTACCTTACGTTGCCTTGCCTGGATTTACCTTGCCAGGATTTGCCATACCTTCTTTTGCCAGAATTTGCTTTGCCTAAATTTGGATTTTCTTGTTTTGCCTTGATTTGCTGTGCCTGGATTTGGGTTGCCTTGATTTACCTTGCCTTGCCTTGCCTTGCCTTGCTTTGCCTTGCTTTGCCTTGCCTTGTCTGTATTTGTCTTGCCTTGATTTGACTTTCCTGAAATTGTGCTGCTTTGATTTGCCTTGCCTGGGGTTTCCTTTTTTTTTTTTTTTTTTGCCTTGCCTGCATTTGCCTTGCCTGGATTTGCCTTACCTGGGTTTGCCTTACCTGTAATTGCCTAGTCTTGATTTGTTTTGCCTGGATTTGCCTTGCCTTGACTAAATTTGTCTTTCTTGAATTTGCCTTGCCTGGATTTGCTTTGCCTGCATTTGCTGTGCCTTGCCTTGCCTATATTTGCCTTGTCTGGATTTGCCTAGACTTGCCTTGCCTGGATTTGCCTCCCCTGAATTTGCCTTGCCTGCATTTTTCTTGCTTTGTTTTGCCTGGATTTGCTGTGCCTGGAGTTGCCTTCCCTGCATTTGGCTTGCCGGGATCTGCCTTGTCTTGATTTGCCTTGCCTGGGTTTGCCTGGATTTGCCTTGTTTTGCATTGCCTGGATTTGCCTTACCTGGAATTTTTGCCTTGCCTTGACTTGCCTTGCTTTGCCTTGCCTTGCCTTGCGTTGCCATTCCTTGCCTGGATTTTCCTGGGTTTGCTTTGCCTGGATTTACCTGGATTAGACTTTCCTGGATTTTCTTGGATTTGCCTTTACTAAATCTGCCTTGCGTGGATTCGTCTGTATTTGCCATGCCTGTATTTGCCTTGCCTGGGTTTGCTTTGCCTGGATTTATCTGGATTAGACTTGCCTGGTTGCATGGATTTGCCCTTACTAAATCTGCCTTTCGTGGATTCACCTGTATTTGCCATGCCTGGATTTGCCTTGCCTGGTTGTCCTGCCTTGCATTGCTTGGATTTACATTGCTTGGATTTGTCTTGCCTTGCCTTGCCTTGCCTGGATTTGCCTTGCTTTGCCTTGCCTTGCTTTGCCTTGCCTTGCCTATATTTGCCTTGTCTGGATTTGCCTAGACTTGCCTTGCCTGGATTTGCCTTGCCTGGATTTGCCTTGCCTGCATTTTCTTGCTTTGTTTTGCCTGGTTGCTGTGCCTGGAGTTGCCTTCCCTGCATTTGGCTTGCCGGGATCTGCCTTGTCTTGATTTGCCTTGCCTGGGTTTGCCTGGATTTGCCTTGTTTTGCATTGCCTTACATGGATTTGCCTTACCTGGAATTTTTTTGCCTTGCCTTGACTTGCCTTGCTTTGCCTTGCCTTGCCTTGCGTTGCCATTCCTTGCCTGGATTTTCCTGGGTTTGCTTTGCCTGGATTTACCTGGATTAGACTTTCCTGGATTTTCTTGGATTTGCCTTTACTAAATCTGCCTTGCGTGGATTCGTCTGTATTTGCCATGCCTGTATTTGCCTTGCCTGGGTTTGCTTTGCCTGGATTTATCTGGATTAGACTTGCCTGGATTTGCATGGATTTGCCCTTACTAAATCTGCCTTTCGTGGATTCACCTGTATTTGCCATGCCTGGATTTGCCTTTCCTTTCCTTGCCTTTCCTGGATTTGTCTTGCCTGGATTTACTTCGCATTGCCTTGCCTTGCCTGGATTTGCCATGCTTGCATTTGTCTTGCCTTGCCTTGCCTGAGTAAGCCTTGCCTTAATTTTCCCTGCCTTTTCTTGCTTGAATTGGCCTTGCCTGGATTTTCCTTGCCTTGACTTTCCTTACATGGATTTGCCTTGCATTGCCTTGTCTGTATTTGTCTTGCGTTGACTTGCCTGGACTATTTTTCCTGGATTTGCCTTGCCTTTCATTACCTGAATTTGCCTTGCCTTTCATTACCTGGATTTGCCTTGCCTGGATTTGCCTTTCCTGAAACTGTGCTGCTTTGATTTGCCTTGTCTGGATTTGCCCTGCCTTGCATTGCTTGGATTTGTCTTGCCTTGCCTTGCCTGGATTTGCATTGCTTGGATTTACCTTGCTTGGATTTGCCTTGCCTTGCCTTGGCTGGATTTTTCTTTTTTGAATTTGCCTTCCCTGGATTTGTCTTCTTTCGACTTGCCCTACCTTGCCTTGCCTAAATTTACCTCGCCAGGATTTGCCTTACCTTCTTTTGCCAGGATTTGCCTTGCCTGGATTTGGATTGCCTTGTTTTGCCTTGATTTGCCATGGCTGGATTCGGTTTGCCTGGATTTATTTTGCCTTGCCTTGCCTTGATTTTCCTTACCTTGCCTTTGCTGAATTTACCTTGCCTATATTTTTTATTCCTTTCCTTGCCTTGTTTAAATTTTCCTTGCCTGGATTTGATATCCCTTGCCTTGACTTGCCTGCATTTGCCTTCTTTGGAGATGTCTTTTCTGGATTTGCCTTCACTAGAATAGCTTTACCTTGCCTTGCCTTGCTTTGCCTGGATTTACCTTGCCAAGATGTGCTTTGCCTTCTTTTGCCAGGAATTTTTTGCCTGAATTTGGATTGTTTTGTTTTGCCTTAATTTTTCTTGCCTGGATTTGCCATGACTGGATTTGCCTTGCCTGAATTTTCCTTGCCTGGATTTGCCTTGCCTTGCCTTTCCTGGATTTCCCTTGCCTGGATTTGCCAGCCTAGATTTTCTTAAACTAGATTTGCTTTCTCTGGATTTGCCTTGCTTTGCCTTGCCATGCCTGTATTTGACTTGCCTCGATTTGCCTTGCTGGCTTTTTCTTGCCTCAATTTGCCTAGAATGGATTTACTTTCGTGGATTATTTTGGATTTGTTTTGCCTCTATTTTCCTTGTCTTCCCTCGCCTGGATTTGCCTTTTTTTTGCCTAAGCTGGATTTGTCTTGCTTGAATTTTCCTTGCCTGGATTTGCCTTGCCCTGCCTTGTCTTGATTTTTTTGTGCCTGGATTTGCCTTGCTTTGCCTTGCCTTGCGTGGATTTGCCTTGGCTTCCATTGATTTGCTTTCCTTGCCATTCCTTGATTTCCTTAAGTTTGCCTTTCCTGGATTAGCCTTAACTTGCCTTCCCGTGGCTAAGTTTGCCCTGCCTTACCTTGCCTGTATTTGTCTTGCCTGGATTTCTCTTGCCTTGCCTTGGGTGAACATGTGTTTTTTGGATTTGCCTTGCCTTGCCTTGCCTGAATTTTCCGAGCCTACCCTTGCCTTGCCTGGATTTGCCTTGCCTTGCATTGCCTTGACTTTCTTTGATTTGCTGTGCCTGGATTTTCCTTTCTTTGCCTTGCTTTGCCTTGACTTGCCTTGCGTGAATTTTCCTTGCCTTGCCTTGATTTGCCTTGCCTTGTCTTTCCTTGATTTTTTAGATTTACCTTGCCTGGGTTTGTCTTGCCTAGATTTGCCTTACCTTGCCTTCCCGTGTCTGAGTTTGCTCTGCCTTATCTTACCTGGATTTGCCTTGACTTGCCTGGCCTGGATTTGTCTTGCCTGGATTTCTGTTGTCTTGCCTTCGGTGGATATGTATTTTTTGGATTTGCCTTGCCTTGACTTGCCAAGATTTTTCGTGTTTACCCTTGCCTTGCCTGAATTTGCCTTGCCTTGCTTTGCCTTGGCTTGCCTAAATTTGCCTTGCCTGGATTTCTCTTGCCTTGCCTTGGATGGATATTTTTTTTGGATTTGCCTTGTCTTGCCTTGCCTGGATTTTCCTTGTCTTGCCTTGCCTGGATTTGCCTTTTTTTGCCTGCTGGATTTGTCTTGCTTGAATCTCTTCCTTGCCTGGATTTGCCTTGCCCTGCCTTCTTGTCTTGATTTTTGTCTGACAGTCTTGCTTTGCTCTTGCCTTCTTGCGTGGATTTGTCTTCTTCCATTGACTTGTTTCCTTGCCATCTCCTTGATTCTTGGGTTTGCCTCCTGGATTAGCCTTTCTTGCCTCCCGTGGCTAGCTCTGTCTCTGCCTTACCTTGTCTGTATTTGTTCTTGCCTGGATTTCTTGTCTTGCCTTGGTGAACATATGTGTTTTGATTTGCTTGCCTTGTCTTGCCTGAATCCTTCCTGAGCCACCCTTGCCTTGCCTGGATTTGCTCCTGCCTTGCATTGCCTTGACTTTCTTGTTGATTTGCTGTGCCTGGATTCTTCCTTTCTTTGCTCTTTGCTTTGCCTTGACTTGCCTTGCGTGAATTTTCCTTGCTCTTGCCTTGATTTGTCTCTGCCTTGTCTTTCTTGATTTTTTAGATTTACCTTGCCTGGGTTTGTCTTGCTCTAGATTTGCCTTACCTTGCCTTCCCGTGTCTGAGTTTGCTCTGCCTTATCTTACCTGGATTTGCCTTGACTTGCCTGGCCTGGATTTGTCTTGCCTGATTTCTGCTGTCTTGCCTCTCGGTGGATATGCATTTTTTTGGATTTGCCTTGCCTTGACCTGCAAGATTTTCTCGTGTTTACCTTGCTCTTGCCTGAACTCTGGTTGCCTTTGCTTTGCCTTGGCTTGCCCTAAATTTGTCTCTTGCCTGGATTTCTCTTGCCTTGCCTTGCTGATGGATATTTTTTGATCTATTGCCTTTGTCTTGCTTGCCTGGATTTTCCTTGTTTACCCTTGTCTTTCCTGGATTTTTCTTGCCTTGACTTGCCTTGGTTAAGTTTGTCTTCCCTGGATTTGCCTTGTCTTGCTTTTTCTTGCCTGAAATTGCTTTGCCTGGATTTGCCTTGGCAATGAGGAATATTTGCCATCCCTTGATTTGTCATGCCTGGATTTTCATCTCCTGGATTTACCTTGCCTGGATTTACCATAACTGTATTTGCCAATCCTGGATTTGCCTAGCCTAAATTTGCCTTTTCTGAATTTTCTTTGCCTTGCCTTACCTGGATTTGCCTAGCCTTGTTTTGCCGGGATTTGTTTTACCTGGATTTGTTTTACCTTGTCTAGCCTGGATATGCCTTTCCTGGTTTTGTTTTGCTTTGCTGTGCCTTGCCTTGCCTGAATTTGTTTTGCTTTCGTTGCCTGGATTTGCCTTGCCACTATTTGCCTTTTCTTTCCTTTTGTTGCCTTGCCTGGATTTGCCTTGACTTTCTTAGGCTTGACTTGCCTGAATTTGCTTTGCTGTGCCTTGCCTTGACTTGCCTGGATTTGATTTCCTGCATTTTCCTTGTCTGAATTTGCTTTACCTGAGTTTGCCTTACCTGTAATTGCCTAGCCTGGATTTGTTTTGCCTGGATTTGCCTTTGTTTTTGCCTTGCCTGAACCCCTTCTTTCTTGGATTTGCTCTCACTGCATTTTGGTGCCTTGCCTTGCCTGGACTTGTTTTGTACAACCTGCCTAGCCTTGCCTTTCCTGATTATGCCTGATCTGTTTTGCCTGCCTGCCTTGTTTGATTTTGCTCAAATTTTCTATGCCTGAGTTGCCTCCTGCACTATTTGCCGATCTGCCTTGCCTTGATTTGCCTAAATTTGCCTTGCCTGGGTTTGCCTGGATTTTCCTTGCCTTGCCTTGCCTTGCATTGATTTGCCTTACATGAAATTGCCTTGTTCTGCTTTGCCTGGATTTGCCTGGACTGAATTTGCCTTGCGTTGGGTTGCCTGAATTTTTCTTTTCTTTTTTTTTAATTTTTATTGCATTATAGGTTTTGGGGGTACATGTGCAGAACGTGCAAGATAGTTGCATAGGTACACACATGGCAGTGTGTTTTGCTGCCTTCCTCCCCTTCAACCACACTTGGCATTCATCCCCAGGCTATCCCTCCCCAGCCCCCCCCACTGTCCCTCTCCCATTCCCCCCAATAGACCCCAGTGTATAGTAGACCGCCTCTCTGTGTCCATGTGTTCTCATTTACCTCACCCACCTATGAGTGAGTATATGCGGTATTGCTTTTTCTGTTCTTGTGTCAGTTTGCTGAGAATGATGTTCTCCAGATTCATCCATGTCCTTACAAAGGACACAAGCTCATCATTATTAACTGCTGCATAATATTCCATGGTGTATATGTGCCACATTTTCCCAGTCCAGTCTATCATCGTTGGGCATTTAGGTTGGTTCCAGGTCTTTGCTATTGTAAACAGTGCTGCAATGAACATTCGTGTGCATGTGTCCTTATAGTAGAACTATTTATAGTCCTTTGGATAAATACCTAGTAATGGGATTGCTGGGTCAAATGGAATTTCTATTTCTAGGTTCCTGAGGAATCGCCACACTGTCTTCCACAATGGTTGAACTAATTTACACTCCCACCAACAGTGTAAGAGTGTTCCTATTTCTCCACATCCTCTCCAGCATCTGCTGTCTCCAGATTTTTTAATGATCGCCATGCTAACTGGCATGAGATGGTATCTCAATGTGGTTTTGATTTGCATCTCTCTAATGACCAATGATGATGAGCACTTTTTCATATGTTTGTTGGCCTCATGTATGTCTTCTTGTAAAGTTTCTGTTCATATCCTTTGCCCATTTTTGAATGGGCTTGTTTGTTTTTTCCTGTAAATCTGTTTGAGTTCTTTGTAAATTCTGGATATCAACCCTTTGTCAGATGTATAAACTGCAAAGATTTTTCCCATTCTGATGGTTGCCGATTCACTCTAGTGACTGTCTCTTTTGCCGTGCAGAAGCTGTGGAGTTTGATTAGGTCCGATTTGTGTATTTTGGCTTTTGTTGCCAATGCTTTTGATGTTTTGGTCATGAAGATTTTGCCTACTCCTATGTCCTGAATGGTTTTGCCTAGATTTTCTTCTAGGGTTTTTATGGTTTCAGGTCTTACGTTTAAGTCTTTAATCCATCTGTAGTTAATTTTAGTGTAAGGTGTCAGAAGGGGACCAGTTTCTGCTTTCTGCACATGGCTAGCCAGTTTTCCCAACACCATTTATTAAATAAAGAATCCTTTCCCATTGCCTGTTTTTGTCTCATTTATCAAAGATAATATGGTTGTAGATGTGTTGTGTGCCCTCCGATGCCTCTGTTCTGTTCCATTGGTCTATATCTCTGTTTTGGTACCAGTACCATGCTGTTTTGATTACTGTAGCCTTGTAGTATAGTTTGAAGTCTGGTAGCGTGATGCCTCCGCTGTGTTCTTTTTGCTTAGAATTGACTTGGCTATGCAGGCTCTTTTTGGTTCCATATGAAATTCATGGTGGTTTTCCAGTTCTGTGAAGAAATTCAATGGTAGTTTGATGGGGATAGCATTGATTGTAAATTACTTTGGGCAGTATAGCCATTTTCACGATATTGATTCTTCCTAACCACGAACATGGAATGTTTCTCCATCTGTTTGTGTCCTCTCTTATTTCGTTGAGCAGTTGTTTGTAGTTTTCCTTAAAGAGGTCCCTTACATTCCTAGTGAGTTGTATTCCTAGGTATTTTATTTTCTTTGTAGCAATTGTGAATGGCAGTTCATTATTGATTTGGTTCTCTTTAAGTCTGTTATTGGTGTATAGGAATGCTTGTGATTTTTGAACATTGATTTTATATCCTGAGACTTTGCTGAAGTTGCTTATCAGTTGCAGGAGCTTTTGGGCTGAGGTGATGGGGTCTTCTTGGTATATATCATGTCGTCTGCAAATAGAGACAATTTGGCTTCCACCTTTCCTATTTGAATACCCTTTATTTCTTTTTCTTGCCTGATTGCTCTGGCTAGAACTTCCAGTACTATGTTGAATAGAAGTGGTGAGAGAGGGCATCCTTGTCTAGTGCCGGATGCTTGTGATTTTTGCACATTGATTTTATATCCTGAGACTTTACTGAAATTGCTTATCAGTTTCAGAAGCTTTTGGGCTGAGGTGATGGGTCTGTAAGGTATACTCACATGTCGTCTGCCAATAGAGACAATTTCGCTTCCACCTTTTCTGTTTGAATACACTTTATTTCTTTTTCTTGCCTCATTGCTCTGGCTAGAACTTCCAGTACTCTGTTGAATAGCAGTGGTGAGAGAGGGCATCCTTGTCTAGTGCTGGATTTCAAAGGGAATGCTTCCAGTTTTTGCCCATTCAGTATGATACTGGCTGTTGGTTTCTTATAAATAGCTTTTATTACTTTGAGATATGTTTCATCAATACCAAGTTTATTGAGGGTTTTTAGCATAAAGGTCTGTGGAATTTTGTCAAATGCCTTCTCTGAGTCGATAGAGATAGTCATGTGATTTTTG
This sequence comes from Saguinus midas, assembly GCA_021498475.1. Lineage (NCBI taxonomy): Eukaryota > Metazoa > Chordata > Mammalia > Primates > Cebidae > Saguinus > Saguinus midas. Next base: position 137,216,045 of record CM038401.1, on the reverse strand, counting down.
TTTTTGCTTCTGTTTATGTGGTGAATTACATTTATAGACTTCCGTATGTTGAACCAGCCCTGCATCACCGGGATGAATCCCACTTGATCATGATGGATAAGTTTTTGTTTTTTTTTTTCTTAAATTTTTATTGCATTATAGGTTTTGGGGTACATGTGCAGAAAGTGCAAGATAGATGCATAGAAACACACATGGCAGTGTGTTTTGCTGCCTTCCTCCCCTTCACCCACACTTGGTATTCATCCCCAGGCTATCCCCCACAGGCCCCCCGCTGTCCCTCCCCCATTTCCTCCAACAGTCCCCAGTGTATAGTAGACCGCCTCTCTGTGTCCATGTGTTCTCATTTTTCTCACCCACCTATGAGTGGGTATATGCGGTATTTCTTTTTCTGTTCTTGTGTCAGTTTGCTGAGAATGATGTTCTCCAGATTCATCCATGTCCTTACAAAGGACACAAACTCATCATTTTTGATTGCTGCATAATATTCCATGGTGTATATGTGCCATATTTTCCCAGTCCAGTCTATCATCGATGGGCATTTGGGTTGGTTCCAGGTCTTTGCTATTGTAAACAGTGCTGCAATGAACATTCGTGTGCATGTGTCCTTATAGTAGAATGATTTATAGTCTTTTGGATAGATACCCAGTAATGGGATTGCTGGGTCAAATGGAATTTCTATTTCTAGGTCCCTGAGGAATCGCCACACTGTCTTCCACAATGGTTGAACTAATTTACACTCCCACCAACAGTGTAAGAATGTTCCTATTTCTCCACATCCTCTCCAGCATCTGCTGTTTCCAGATTTTTAATGATCGCCATATCATCATTGAGATGATATCTCAGTGTGGTTTTGATTTGCATCTCTCTAATGACCAATGATGATGAGCACTTTTTCATATGTTTGTTGGCCTCATATATGTCTTCTTTTGTAAAGTTTCTGTTCATATTTTTTGCTCATTTTTGAATGGGCTTGTTTGTTTTTTTTTCTGTAAATCTGTTTGAGTTCTTTGTAAATTCTGGATATCAGCCCTTTGTCAGATGTGTAAACTGCAAAGATTTTTTCCCATTCTGATGGTTGCCGATTCACTCTAGTAACTGTTTCTTTTGCCGTGCAGAAGCTGTGGAGTTTGATTAGGTCCCATTTGTCTATTTTGGCTTTTGTTGCCAATGCTTTTGGTGTTTTGTTCATGAAGTCCTTGCCTACTCCTATGTCCTGAATGGTTTTGCCTAGATTTTCTTCTAGGGTTTTTATGGTGTCAGGTCTTACGTTTAAGTCTTTAATCCATCTGGAGTTAATTTTAGTGTAAGGTGTCAGAAAGGGATCCAGTTTCTGCTTTCTGCACATGGCTAGCCATTTTTCCCAACACCATTTATTAAATAGGGAATCATTTCCCCATTGCCTGTTTTTGTCTGGTTTATCAAAGATAATATGGTTGTAGATATGTTGTGTTGACTGCGATGCTTCTGTTCTGTTCCATTGGTCTATATCTCTGTTTTGGTACCAGTACCATGCTGTTTTGATTACTGTAGCCTTGTAGTATTGTTTAAAGTCTGGTAGCGTGATGCCTCTGGCTGTGTTCTTTTTGCTTAGAATTGATTTGGCTATGCGGGCTCTTTTTTGGTTCCACATGGTGGATAAGTTTTTTAATGTGCTGTTGCAATCGGTTTGCCAGTATTTTATTGAAGACTTTTGCATCTATTTTCATCATGGATATTGGCCTGAACTTTTCTTTTCTTGTTGAGTTTCTGCAGGGTTTCAGTATCAGGATGATGTTGGTCTCATAAAATGATTTTGGAAGGGTTCCCTCTTTTTGGATTATTTGGAATAGTTTCAGAAGGAATGGTACCAGATCCTCTTTGTGTGTCTGGTAACATTCGGCTGTGAACCCATCTGGACCTGGGCTTTTTTTTGTGTGGTAGGCTCTTAATTGCTGCCTTAACTTCAGACCTTTTTATTGGTCTATTCATAGTTTCTGCTTCCTCCTGGTTTAGGCTTGGGAGGACACAGGCGTCCAGGAATTTATCCATTTTTTCTGGTTTACTAGTTTATGTGCATAGAGTTGTTTGTAGTATTCTCTGGTGATGGTTTGAATTTCTGTGGAACCTGTGTTGATTTCCCCTTTATCATGTTTTATCAGTCTGGCTAGTGGTCTATTTTGTTGATCTTTTCAAAAAAACCAGCTTTTTGATATATTAATTTTTTGAAGGGTTTTTCTTGTCTCTATCTCCTTCAGTTCTGCTCTGATCTTAGTTATTTCTTGTCTTCGGCTAGGTTTTGAGCTTTTGTGATCTTGCTCTTCTAGCTCTTTCAATTTAGACGATAGGGTGTCCATTTTGAATCTCTCCACTCTTCTCATGTGGGGACTTATTGCTATATATTTTCCTCTACAGACTGCTTTAAATGTTTCCCAGAGATTCTGGTATGTTGTGTCTTTGTTCTTGTTGGTTTCAAAGGACTTCTTTATTTCTGCCTTCGTTTCATTGTTTATCCAATCAACATTCAAGAGTTGTTCAGTTTCCATGAAGCTGTGTGGTTCTGAGTTATTTTCTGAATTCTGAGTTCCAACTTGATTGCACTATAGTCTGAGAGACTGTTTGTTATGATTTCAGTTGTTTTGCATTTGCTGAGGAGTGCTTTACTTCCAATTATGTGGTCAATTTTGAAGTAGGTGTGATTTGATGCTGAGAAGAATGTATATTCTTTGGATTTGGGGTGGAGAGTTCTGTAAATATTTATCAGGTTTGCTTGTTCCAGGTCTGAGTTCAATTCCTGGATATCCTTGTTAATTTTCTGTCTGGTTGATCTGTCTGATATTGACATTAGAGTGTTGAAGTTTCCCACTATTATTGGGTGGGAGTCTAAGTCTCTGTAAGTCATTAAAACCTTGCCTTATATATCTGGGTGCTTCTGCATTGGGTCCATATATATTTAGAATCGTTAGCTCTTCTTGTTGTATCTATCATTTTACCATTATGTAATGATCTTTTTTGTCCCTTTTGATCTTTGTTGTTTAAAGACTATTTTATCAGAGACGAGAATTGCAACTCCAGTTTTTTTTTTTTTGCTCTCCATTTGCTTGGTAAATCTTCCTCCATCCCTTTATTTTGAGCCTTTGTGTATCCTTGCATGTGAGGTGTGTTTCTTGGATACAGCACACTGACGGGTTTTGGCTTTTTATCCAATTTGCCAGTCTTTGTCTTTTGATTAGTGCATTTAGCTCATTTACATTTAGGGTTAATATTGTTATGTGTGAATTTGATACTGCCATTTTGATGGTAGCCGACTGTTTTGCTCATTGGTTTATGTAGATTCTTCATTTTCTTGATGCTCTTTAGCATTTGGTATGCTTTTAGCATGGCTGGTACTGGTTGTTTCTTTCTATGTGTCGTGCCTCTTTCAGGAGCTCTTGTAAAGTAGGCCTAGTGGTGACAAAATCTCTGAGTACTTGCTTGTTCATGGAGGATTTTATTTTTTCTTCACTTATGAAGCTCATTTTGGCTGTATATGAAATCCAGGGTTGAAAGTTCTTTTCTTTAAGGATGTTGAATATTGGCCCCCACTCTCTTCTGTCTTGTAGAGTCTCTGCCGAGGATCTGCTGTGAGCCTGATGGGCTTCCCTTTGTGGGTGACCCGACCTTTCTCTCTGGCTGCCCTTAGTATTTTCTCCTTCATTTACCCCCTGGTAAATCTGACGATTATGTGCCTTGGGGTTGCTCTTGCAGAATATCTTAGTGGTGTTCTCTATATTTCCTGGAGTTGAGTATTGACCTGTCTTGCTAGGTTGGGGAAATTTTTCTGGATAATATCCTGAAGAGTGTTTTCCAGCTTGGATTCATTCTCTTCATCACATTCTGGTACACCTATCAAACGTAGGTTGGTCTCTTCACATAGCTTTTCTTCTGTTCTGTTTGTCCATGTTCTGTAGTTTTCTTCACTGGTTTAGAACATGAGTTTTTTTGCTCATTTCTCTTTCTGACTGATTCCGTGTTTCCATTCATGTCTCTGTCCAGCTGTGGTGCTGTCCAGATGGAACTTCACTTTTTTCTCCTGTGTGAGGTTGCAGCTATTGGTTTGCTCAAGTTTTCCTCCTTGCGCTGGTCTTCTTCCATCTTTGATTTTCCTTATGTGTCTTAGTGAGTGGCGATATTTCAACTGCTGAGTCTCTGTTTGGACTGAGATTCTGAGGTTACAAGTCAGTCTGCCATATAGAGTTTTCCTCTAATGATCTTTCCCATTCTCTGCTGCTGACTGCTGAATGTGTCCAAGCCCTCTGTCTGGGGTATACCTGCAGGTGTGCATTATTCACTGAGGCTCTGAATGAATTTCCATCGAAAATAGACTCCAAATTATTCTCTTCTGCTGTATTGTGTCCAGTGATGCCAGCCAATGTCAAATTAGATTGCCTTTATATCAGGGTCTCTCTTATTCACTGAGGCTCTGAATATGTGTAAACATGAAATAGACTCCTGACTACACCGTTATTCAGTGTTCTCTGAATGAGACCACACCAAAATGCTTTTTTTTACAGGTGTGCATTATTTAGTGAGACTCTAAATGAGGGATAACAGTAAATCCTGACTATTTCCCCAGGTGTGTACATTTAGTGAGGCTCTCAATGAGTGGCTATAGAAAGAGACTGACTATTCCTCAGGTGTGCATTATTCAGTGATTTTCTGAATGAGTGGCCATATTACTCCAGACTATATCACAAGTGTGTAATATTCAGTGGCTGTGAAAGAGGGGCCATATGAAACAGACTTCTAATTACTCCACATGTGCGTTATTCACTGTTTGTCTGAATGAGTGCATGACATAGACTCATCATTACTCTCCCATGTGCATTATTCACTGAGGCTCTGAATGAGTGGCCATATAAAATAGACTCCTGACTATTTCCCCAGGTGTGCATTATTCAGTGATTTTCTGAATGAGTGTCCATATCAAATAGTCTCCTGACTATCACCCAGGTGTGTATCATTAAAAGCATAATATGGCTAGACATCCTGATTACTATAGAAGTTCATTCACTGAAATTTGAATGAGAGGCCATATAAAATAGACTCCTGACTATTGCTCCATTGTGAATTATTCAATAAGTTTCTAAATGAGTGGTAGTATAAAATAGAATCCTGAGTATTTTCCAGGTATGTATTATTCACTGAGGCTCTGAATGAGTGGCCATATAAAATAGACTCCTGACTATTTCCCCAGGTGTGCATTATTCACTGAGGCTCTGAATGAGTGGCCATATAAAATAGACTCCTGACTATTTCCCCAGGTGTGTATTATTGAATGAGACTCTGACTAAGTGGGCATAAAGAGACTCAGTGTATTGCCCAGGTGTGCATTATTCAGTGATTTTCTGAATGAGTGGCCATATAAAATAGACTCCTGACTATTTCCCCAGGTGTGCATTATTCACTGAGGCTCTGAATGAGTGGCCATATGAAAGAGATTCCTGACTTATCAGATATACATATTCACAGAAACACTGAAAGAGTGGCTTATGAAATAGACCCATTTTACTCCACAGGTGTGCGTTATTTTTGACTCTCCAAACGAATCACCATATGGAATAGACTAGTGATTATTCCCACATGTGCAGTATTCGATGAGGTTCTGTATGAGTGTCCATATTAAATAGTCTTCTGACTATCACACATGTGTGTATCATTTATGAAGCTGCTTAATTTGCGACTACCTTAAATAGGGTCCTGACTACTCCACAGCTGTTTATTACGCACTGAGGCTATGAATGAGAGGCTTTATGAAATAGAATCTTTACTATTGCCCCATTGTGCATTATTCGGTAATGCTCTGATTGAGTGGCCATGTGACCCAGACTCTGACTATTCCCAAGGTGTGTATTCTTCAGTGAGATTCTGAAATGAGTGACCACATAAAATAGACTCCTGACTGACTATACTATTCTCTGATTTCACTATTTAATTCTGGGTTGAAGGTCATATCAAATATTCTCCAAACTATTTCTGAAGTGTGCATTATTCAGTGTGTCTCTGAATCAGTGGCTATATATAATAGAATCCTGAGTATTTTCCAGATGCATATGATTCTTCACTGAGTATCTGAATAAGTGGCCATGTGAAATACACTCCTGACTTTTCCATAGGTCTGTATTATTCTCTGAGGCTCTGAATGAGTGGCCATAAAATAGAGACTCCTGAATACTCCTCAGGCGTGCATTTTTACATTTGGCTCTAAATGAGTGGCTATACAAAATAGAATCCTGACTTTTCCCAAGGTGTATGTTATTCAGTTAGGCTCTGAAGATGTTGCTACACAAAATAGAATTCTGACTATAATACAGGTGTTCCTTATTCAATGAAGCTCTGAAATCGATGCCATAGGAAATATCATCCTGAGTATTTTCCAGGTATGTATTATTCACTGAGGCTCTGAAACTTTGGCCATATGAAATTGTTTCCTCACTAGTCCACAGGTGTGTATAATTGACTCTGACTCTGAATATTTGGGCACATGGAATACACTAGTTACTCTTTAAATGATCTGTATTACTCACTAGGGCTTTAATTTTGTGGCCATATAAAAAAGAATAGTGTCTATTCCACATGTGTGCATTATTCCCTGAGGCTCTGAATGAGTGGCCATATAAAATAGACTCCTGACTATTTCCCCAGGTGTGTATTTCTTAGTGAGGCTCTTCTTGTGTGACCATATGAAACACAATGCTCTCTATCTTAAATTTTCATATTATTCAGTGAAGCTCTGAATGAGAGGCCATATAAAATAGACTCCTGACTATTGCTCCATTGTGAATTATTCAATAAGTTTCTTAATCAGTGGTAGTATGAAATAGAATCCTGAGGATTCCACAGGTGTGTATCATTCAGGTAGGCACAGAATGAGTGGCCATATGAAATAGAATCCTGAGTATTTTCCAGGTATGTATTATTCACTGAGGCTCTAAATGTTGGGCTACATGAAGTAGACTCTTAACTCTTCCCCAGGTGTGTATTATTGAATGAGACTCTGACTAAGTGGGCATAAAAGACTCGTGTATTGCCCAGGTGTTCATTACAGAGACTGAATGTGTAGCCATTTGAAGTAGACCCTTGACTATTTCTGAGGGAGTATTATTCACAGAGGCCCTGAACGAGTGGCCATGTGAAAGAGATTCCTGACTTATCAGATATACATATTGTTCTGAAACACTGAAAGCATGGTTTTATGAAATAGACCTCATTGTTCTCCACAGGTGTGCGTTATTTTTGACTCTCCAAACGAATCACCATATGAAATACACTAGTGATTATTCCCCACATGTGCAGTATTCGATGAGGTTCTGTATGAGTGTCCATATCAAATAGTCTCCTGACTATCACACATGTGTGTATCATTCACGGAGCTGCTTAATTTTGGGCTACTTAAATAGGGTCCTGACTACTCCACAGCTGTATATTATGCACTGAAGCTCTGAATGAGAGGCCATATAAAATTGACTCCTTACTATTGCCCCATTGTGCATTATTCGGTAATGTTGTGATTCAATGGCCATGTGACATGGACTCTGACTATTCCCAAGGTGTGTATTCTTCAGTGAGATTCTGAGCTAGTGACCACATAAAATAGACTCCTGACTCTATCCTCTTGACTATTTCTCAGCTGTGTAATTTCCACTGAGTCGCTGGTTGAAAAGGTCATATCAAATAGTCTCAGACTATTCCCCAAGTGTGCATTATTCAGTGAGTCTCTGAATCAGTGGCTATATATAATAGAATCCTGAGTATTTTCCAGATACATATGATTCTTCACTGAGGATCTGAATAAGTGGCCATGTGAAATACACTCCTGACTTTTCCATAGGTCTGTATTATTCTCTGAGGCTCTGAATGAGTGGCCATAAAATAGAGACTCCTGAATACTCCTCAGGCATGTGTTTTTACATTCGGCTCTAAATGAGTGGCTATACGAAATAGAATCCTGACTTTTCCCAAGGTGTATGTTATTCAGTTAGGCTCTGAAGATGTTGCTATACGAAATAGAATTCTGACTATAATACAGGTGTTCCTTATTCAATGAAGCTCTGAAATCGATGCCATAGAAATATCGTCCTGAGTATTTTCCAGGTATGTATTATTCACTGAGGCTCTGAAACTTTGGCCATATAAAATTGTTTCTCACTAGTCCACAGGTGTGTATAATTGACTCTGACTCTGAATATTTGGGCACATGGAATAGACTAGTGACTCTTTAAAAGTTCTGTATTACTCACTCGGGCTTTGATTTTGTGGCCATATAAAAAAGAATAGTGTCTATTCCACATGTGCATTATTCCCTGAGGCTGGAAATGAGAGGATGTATAAATTAGACTCCTAACACTTCCCAGGTGTGTATTTCTTAGTGAGGCTCTTCTTGTGTGACCATATGAAACACAATGCTCTCTATCTTAAATTTTCATATTATTCAGTGAATCTCTGAATTAGTGGCTATATGAAATAGACTGCTGAGCACTCTACATTTTGCATTATTCACTGAGGTTACGAGTCAGTGGCCATATGAAATGGAATCCTGACTAGTCCACACATGCATATTATCCACTGAGGCTATGAATGAGTGTCCAAATAAAATAAACTCCTGGCTACTCCACAGGTGTGCATTATTCACCGAGGCTCTGAATGAATTTCCATCGAAAATAGACTCCAAATCATTTTCCAGGTGTGTATTCTTCAGTGAGGCTAAGAAGGTGTGGCCATATTAATGAGATTCCTTACTATAGCAAAGTTCTGTCTTATTCACTGAGGCTCTGTGTAAACATGAAATAGACTCCTGACTACACCAAATTACTCAGTTTACACTCCGAATGAGCAGCCACATAGGAAAGTCTCCTGACTCTTCCACAGGTGTGCATTATTTAGTGAGACTCTAAATGAGGGATAACAGTAAATCCTGACTATTTCCCCAGGTGTGTACATTTAGTGAGGCTCTCAATGAGTGGTCATAGAAAAGAAGACTATTTCGCAGTGTGCATTATTCAGTGATTTTCTGAATGAGTGGCCATAACAAATAGACTCCAGACTATATCACAAGTGTGCAATATTCAGTGAGGCTGTGACAGAGGGTTCATATGAAAAAGACTTCTAATTACTCCACATGTGCGTTATTCACTGTTTGTCTGAATGAGTAGCTTTATGACATAGACTCCCCATTATTCTCCATGTGCATTATTCAAACCGGTTCTGTATGAGTGTCCATACCAAATAGACTCCTGACACTCCCCAAATGTGTATTACACAGCGATACCCAGAATTAGAGTTCATATGAAATAGACTCCTGACTATCACCCAGGTGTGTATCATTCAGGAAGGCACTTAATTTGTGGCTATCTTACACAGTGTCCTGATTACTCCATAGAAGTTCATTATTCACTGCAACTTTGAATGAGAGGCCATATAAAATAGACGCCTGACTATTGCTCCATTGTGAATTATTCAATAAGATTTTAAATGAGTGGTAGTATAAAATAGAATTCTGAGGATTCCACAGGTGTGTATAATACTGAGAGGCACAGAATGAGTGGCCATATAAAAATGGTCGACTATTACCCTTGTGTGCATTATTCACTGAGGCTCTAAATGTTGGGCTACATGAAGTAGACTCTTAACTCTTCCCCAGGTGTGTATTATTGAATGAGACTCTGACTAAGTGGGCATAAAAAAGAGACTCTGTATTGCCCAGGTGTGCATTATTCACTGAGGCTCTGAATGAGTGGCCATATAAAATAGAATCCTGAGTATTTTCCAGGTATGTATTATTCACTGAGGCTCTGAATGAGTGGCCATGTGAAAGAGATTCCTGACTTATCAGATATACATATTATTCACAGAAACACTGAAAGCATGGTTTTATGAAATAGACCTCATTGTTCTCCACAGGTGTGCATAAATTTTGGCTCTCCAAACGAATCACCATATGGAATACACTAGTGATTATTCCCCACATGTGCAGTATTCGATGAGGTTCTGTATGAGTGTCCATATCAAATAGTCTCCTGACTATCACACATGTGTGTAACATTCACGGAGCTGCTTAATTTGGGGCTACTTAAATAGGGTCCTGACTACTCCACAGCTGTATATTATTCACTGAGGCTCTGAATGAGTGGCCATATAAAATTGACTCCTTACTATTGCCCCATTGTGCATTATTCGGTAATGTTGTGATTCAATGGCCATGTGACATGGACTCTGACTATTCCCAAGGTGTGTATTCTTCAGTGAGATTCTGAGCAGTGACCACATAAAATAGACTCCTGACTCTATTTTCTTGACTATTTCTCAGCTGTGTAATTTCACTGAGTCACTGGGTTGAAAGTCATATCAAATAGTCTCCTGACTATCACCCAGGTGTGTATTATTCAGTGAGTCTCTGAATCAGTGGCTATATATAATAGAATCCTGAGTATTTTCCAGATATATGATTCTTCACTGAGGATCTGAATAAGTGGCCATGTGAAATACACTCCTGACTTTTCCATAGGTCTGTATTATTCCTTGAGGCTCTGAATGAGTGGCCATATAAAATAGAATCCTGAGTATTTTCCAGGTATGTATTATTCACTGAGGCTCTGAATGAGTGGCCATATAAAATAGACTCCTGACTATCACCCAGGTGTGTATTATTCAGTGAGTCTCTGAATCAGTGGCTATATATAATAGAATCCTGAGTATTTTCCAGGTGTGCATTATTCAGTGAGTCTCTGAATCAGTGGCTATATATAATAGAATCCTGAGTATTTTCCAGGTATGTAATATTCACTGAGGCTCTGAAACATTGGCCATATGAAATTGTTTCCTACCTAGTCCACAGGTGTGTATAATTGACTCTGACTCTGAATATTTTGGAACATGGAATAGACTAGTGACTCTTCAAATGTTCTGTATGACTCACTCGGGCTTTGATTTTGTGGCCATATAAAATAGAATAGTGTCTATTCCAACCGTGTGCATTATTCCCAGAGGCTGGAAATGAGAGCATATATAAAGTAGACTCCTAACACTTTTCCAGGTGTGTATTTCTTAGTGAGGCTCTTCTTGTGTGACCATAAGAAAAACACTGCTCTCTATCTTAAATTTTCACATTATTCAGTGAATCTCTGAATAAGTGGCTATATGAAATAGACTGCTGAGCACTCCACACTTTTGCATTATTCACTGAGGTTACGAGTCAGTGGCCATATAAAATGTAATCCTGACTAGTCCACACGTGCATATTATCCACTGAGGCTATGAATGAGTGTCCAAATATAAGAAACTCCTGGCTACTCCACAGGTGTGCATTATTCACTGAGGCTCTGAATGAATGTCCATCGAAAATAGACTCCAAATTATTTCCAGGTGTGTATTATTCAGTGAGTCTCTGAATCAGTGGCTATATATAATAGAATCCTGAGTATTTTCCAGGTATGTATTATTCACTGAGGCTCTGAATGATTGGCCATAAAATAGACTCCTGACTACACCACATTACTCAGTTGACACTCCGAATGAGAGGCCACATGAAAGTCTCCTGACTCTTCCACAGGTGTGCATTATTTAGTGAGACTCTGAATGAGGGATAAAGTAAATCCTGACTATTTCCCAGGTGTGTACATTTAGTGAGGCTCTCAATGAGTGGACATAGAAAAGAGACTTCTGACTATGATGCAGGTGTGCATTATTCAGTGATTCTCTGAATGAGTGGCCATAAAAAATAGCCTTCAGACTATATCACAAGTGTGTAATATTCAGTGAGGCTGTGACAGAGGGATATATGAAAAGACTTCTAATTACTCCACATGTGCGTTATTCACTGTTTGTCTGAATGAGTAGCTATGACATAGACTCCTCATTATTCTCCATGTGTGCATTATTCAGTGATTCTCTGAATGAGTGGCCATAAAATAGACTCTGACTATTGCTCCATTGTGAATTATTCAGTGATTCTCTGAATGAGTGGCCATAAAATAGACTCCTGACTATCACACATGTGTGTATCATTCAGGAAAGGTACTTAATTTGTGGCTATTTTACACAGTGTCCTGATTACTCCATAGAAGTTATTATTCACTGAGGCTCTGAATGAGTGGCCATAAAATAGACTCTGACTATTGCTCCATTGTGAATTATTCAATAAGGTTCTAAATCAGTGGTAGTATGAAATAGAATCCTGAGGATTCCACAGGTGTGTATCATTCAGGAGGCACAAATGAGTGGTTATATAAAAATGGTCGACTATTACCCTTGTGTGCATTATTCACTGATGCCCTAAATGGGTGGCTACATGAGGTAGACCCTGAATTTTTCCCCCGGTGTGTATAATGGAATGAGACTCTGACTAAGTGGGCATAAAAAAGACTCTCATGTGTATTGCCCAGGTGTGCATTATTCAGTGATTCTCTGAATGAGTGGCCATAAAATAGACTCCTGACTCTATCCTCTTGACTATTTCTGAGGGAGTATTATTCACAGAGTCCCTGAATGAGTGGCCATGTGAAAGGGATTCCTTACTTATCAGATATGCATATGATTCACAGAAACACTGAAAGCATGCTTTTATGAAATAGACCCCATTTTACTCCAACGGTGTGCGTTATTTTTTGACTCTCCAAATGAATCAACACATGAAATACACTAGTGACTTTTTTCCCCATGTGCAGTATTCAAAGAGGTTCTGTATGAGTGTCCATATCAAATAGTCTCCTGACTATCACACTTATATGTATCATTTATGAAGCTGCTTAATTTGGGGCTACCTTAAATAGGGTCCTAACTACTCCACAGCTGTTTGTTATTCACTTAAGCTCTGAATGAGAGGCTATATGAAATAGACTGCTGAGTACTTCACATTTGTGCATTATTCAGTGATTCTCTGAATGAGTGGCCATAAAATAGACTCCTGACTATCACCCAGGTGTGTATTCTTCAGTGAGTTTCTGAACAAGTGACCACATAAAATAGACTCCTGACTCTATCCTCTTGACTATTTCACAGGTGTGCATTATTCACTGAGGCTCTGAATGAGTGGCCATAAAATAGACTCCAAATTATTCTCCAGGTGTGCATTATTCAGTGAGTCTCTGAATCAGTGGCTATATATAATAGAATCCTGAGTATTTTCCAGATATATATGATTCTTCACTGAGGTTCTGAATAAGTGGCCATATGAAATACACTCCTGAATTTTCCATAGGTCTGTATTATTCTCTGAGGCTCTGAATGAGTGGCTATATGAAATAGACTGCTGAGTACTTCACATTTGTGCATTATTCATCGAGGCTCTGAATGAGTGGCCATAAAATAGACTCCTGACTCTATCCTCTTGACTATTTCACAGGTGTGCATTATTCAGTGATTCTCTGAATGAGTGGCCATAAAATAGACTCCAAATTATTCTCCAGGTGTGCATTATTCACTGAGGCTCTGAATGAATGTCCATCGAAAATAGACTCCAAATTATTCTCCAGGTGTGCATTATTCACTGAGGCTCTGAAACTTTGGCCATATGAAATTGTTTACTGACTAGTCCACAGGTGTGTATTGACTCTGACTCTGAATATTTGGGCATATGGAATAGACTAGTGACTACTCCAAAGTTGTCTATTACTCACTCAGGCTTTGACTTTGTGGCCATATAATATAAACAAGTGTCTATTCATCACGTGTGCATTATTCCCAGAGTCGGTAAATGAGAGGTTATATAAAGTAGATTCCTAACACTTCCCAGGTGTGTATTACTCAGTGAGGCTCTTCTTGTGTGACCATATGAAACAGGATGCTGTCCATCTTAAATATTTGTATTATTCAGTGAATCTCAGAATGAGTGGCTATATGGAATAGACTGCTGAGTACTTCACATTTGTGCATTATTCACTGAGGTTACGAATCAATGGCCATATGAAATGGAATCCTGATGAATCCACATGTTCCCATTATCCACTGAGGCTATGAATGAGTGTCTAAATGAAATATACTCCTGGCTACTCCACAGGTGTGCATTATTCATCGAGGCTCTGAATGAATGTCCATCGAAAATAGACTCCAAATTATTCTCCAGGTGGGTATTATTCAGTGAGGCTTAGAAGATGTGGCCATGTTAATTAGATTCCTTACTATATCAGGGGTCTCTCTCATTCACTGAGTCTCTCAATATGTGTCTACATTAAATAGACTCCTGACTGCACCACGTTATTCAGTGACACTCCGAATGAGAGGCCACTTGTAAAATTCTCCTGACTATTTCACAGGTGTGCATTATTTAGTGAGACTCTGAATGAGGGGATAAAAGTAAATCCTGATTATTTCAGATGTGTACATTTAGTGAGGCTCTCAATGAGTGGCTATATGAAATAGAATCCTGACTATTTCACAGGTGTGCATTATTCAGTGATTCTCTGAATGAGTGGCCATATAAAATAGACTCCTGACTATCACACATGTGTGCATTATTCACTGAGGCTCTGAATGAGTGGCTATATGAAATAGACTGCTGAGTACTTCACATTTGTGCATTATTCAGTGATTCTCTGAATGAGTGGCCATATAAAATAAACTCGTCATTATTCCCCATGTGTGCATTATTCAAACCGGTTCTGTATGAGTGTCCATACCAAGTAGACTCCTGACTATCACCCAGGTGTGTATTACACAGCGATACCCAGAATTAGAGTTCATATGAAATAGACTCCTGACTATCACCCAGGTGTGTATCATTCAGGAAGGCACTTAATTCGTGGCTATCTAAAAATGCGACCTGATTACTCCATAGAAGTTCATTATTCACTGAAATATTAAATGAGAGACCATAAAATAGACTCCTGACTATTGCTCCATTGTGAATTATTCAATAAGATTCTAAATGAGTGGTAGTATAAAATAGAATCCTGAGGATTCCACAGGTGTGTATCATTCAGGTAGGCACAGAATGAGTGGCCATATAAAAAATGCTCTAATATTACTCTGGTGTGCATTATATAGTGAGGCTCTAAATGTTGGGCTACATGAAGTAGACTCTTAACTCTTCCCCAGGTGTGTATTATTGAATGAGACTCTGACTAAGTGGGCATAAAATACAGACTCTTGTGTATTGCCCAGGTGTGTATTACTTACAGAGATGCTGAATGTGTAGCCATTTGAAGTAGACCCTTGACTATTTCTGAGGGGAGTATTATTCACAGAGGCCCTGAATGAGTGGCCATGTGTAAGAGATTCCTGACTTATCAGATATACATATTATTCACTGAAACACTGATGGAGTGGCCTTATAAAATAGACCTCATTGTTCTCCACAAATGTGCGTTAATTTTTCACTGTCCAAAAGAATCTCCATATGGAATACACTAGTGATTATTTTCCACATGTGCTGTATTCGATGAGGTTCTGTATGTGTGTCCACATCAAATAGTCTCCTGACTATCACACATGTGTATATCATTGACGGAGCTACTTAATTTTGGGCTACTATAAATAGACTACTCCACAGCTGTATATTACACACTAAATCTCTGAATGAGAGGCAATATAAAATTGACTCCTTACTATTGCCCCATTGTGCATTATTCCTTAATGTTATGATTGAGTGGCCATGTGTCATGGACTCTGACTATTCCCAAGGTGTGTATTCTTCAGTGATTCTCAGCCTGAGACCAAAAAAGGTAGACTCCTGACTCTATCCTCGTCACTATTTCTCAGCTGTGTAATTTCCACTGAGTCGCTGGTTGAAAGGTCATATCAAATATTCTCCAAACTATTCCCCAAGTGTGCATTATTCAGTGAGTCTCTGAATCAGTGGCTGTATATAATACAATCCTGAGTATTTTCCCTGTACATATAATTCTTCATTGAGGATGTGAATAAGTGGCCATGTGAAATACACTCCTGACTTTTCCATAGGTCTGTATTACTCTGAGGCTCTGAATGAGGGGCCATAAAATAGAGACTCCTGAATACTCCTCAGGTTTGCGTTCTTACATTCGGCTCTAAATGAGTGGATACAAAATAGAATCCTGAATTTTCTCAAGGTGTATGTTATTCAGTTAAGCTCTGAAGATTTTGCTATACGAAATTGGCTTCTGACTATAATACTGGTGTTCCTTACTCAATGAAGCTCTAAAATCGATGCCATAGGAAATATCGTCCTGAGTATTTTCCTGGTATGTATTATTCTCTGAGGCTCTGAAACTTTGGCCATATAAAATTGTTTTCTAACTAGTCCACAGGTGTGTATTCTTGACACTGACTCTGAATATATGGGCACATGGAATAGACAAGTGACTCTTCAAAAGTTCTGTATGACTCACTCAGGCTTTGATTTTGTGGCCATATAAAAAAGAATAGTGTCTATTCCAAACCTGTGCATTATTCAGTGAGTCTCTGAATCAGTGGCTATATATAATAGAATCCTGAGGATTCCCCAGGTGTGTATTTCTTAGTGAGGCTCTTCTTGTGTGACGATAAAAAACACACTGCTCTCCATCTTAAATTTTCCTATTATTCAGTGTATCTCTGAATAAGTGGCTATAAGAAATAGACTGCTGAGCACTCTACACTTTTGCATTATTCACTGAGGTTACGAGTCAGTGACCATATAAAATAGAATCCTGACTAGTCCACACGTGCATATTATCCACTGAGGCTATGAATGAGTGTCCAAATAAAATAAACTCCTGGCTACTCCACAGGTGTGCATTATTCACCGAGGCTCTGAATGAATTTCCATTGAAAATAGACTCCAAATCATTTTCCAGGTGTGTATTCTTCAGTGAGGCTAAGAAGTTGTGGCCATATTCATGAGATTCCTTACTATAGCAAAGTTCTGTCTTATTCACTGAGGTTCTGAATAAGTGGCTATATGAAATAGACTCCTGACTACACCAAATTACTCAGTTTACACTCCGAATGAGCGGCCACATAGGAAAGTCTCCTGACTCTTCCACAGGTGTGCATTATTTAGTGAGACTCTAAATGAGGGATAACAGTAAATCCTGACTATTTCCCCAGGTGTGCATTATTCAGTGATTTTCTGAATGAGTGGCCATATAAAATAGACTCCTGACTATTTCCCCAGGTGTGCATTATTCAGTGATTTTCTGAATGAGTGAGCATAACAAATAGACTCCAGACTATATCACAAGTATGCAATATTCAGTGAGGCTGTGACAGGTTTCATATGAAAAAGACGTCTAATTACTCCACATGTGCGTTATTCACTGTTTGTCTGAATGAGTAGCTTTATGACATAGACTCCCATTATTCTCCATGTGTGCATTATTCAAACCGGTTCTGTATGAGTGTCCATATCAAATAGTCTCCTGACTATCACCCAGGTGTGTATTACACAGCGATACCCAGAATTAGAGTTCATATGAAATAGACTCCTGACTATCACCCAGGTGTGTATCATTCAGGAAGGCACTTAATTTGTGGCTATCTTACACAGTGTCCTGATTACTCCATAGAAGTTCATTATTCACTGCAACTTTGAATGAGAGGCCATATAAAATAGACGCCTGACTATTGCTCCATTGTGAATTATTCAATAAGTTTCTTAATCAGTGGTAGTATGAAATAGAATCCTGAGGATTCCCCAGGTGTGTATTATACTGGGAGGCACAGAATGAGTGGCCATATAAAAATGGTCGACTATTACCCTTGTGTGCATTATTCACTGAGGCTCTAAATGAGTGGCTATATGAAATAGACTCCTGACTATTTCCCCAGGTGTGTATAATGGAATGAGACTCTGACTAAGTGGGCATAAAAAAGACTCTCGTGTATTGCCCAGGTGTGCATTACTTACAGAGACTCTGAATGTGTAGCCATTTGAAGTACACCCTTGACTATTTCTGAGGGGAGTATTATTCACAGAGGCCCTGAACGAGTGGCCATGTGAAAGAGATTCCTGACTTATCAGATATACATATTATTCACAGAAACACTGAAAGCATGGTTTTATGAAATAGACCCCATTTTACTCCAATGGTGTGCGTTATTTTTGACTCTCCAAACGAATCACCATATGAAATACACTAGTGATTATTCCCACATGTGCAGTATTCGAAGAGGTTCTGTATGAGTGTCCATATCAAATAGTCTCCTGACTATCACACATGTGTGTATCATTTATGAAGCTGCTTAATTTGGGGCTACCTTAAATAGGGTCCTGACTACTCCACAGCTGTTTATTATGCACTGAAGCTCTGAATGAGAGGCTATATGAAATAGAATCTTTACTATTGCCCCATTGTGCATTATTCGGTAATGCTCTGATTGAGTGGCCTTATGACCAGGACTCTGACTATTCCCAAGGTGTGTATTTTTCAGTGAGTTTCTAAACGAGTGACCACATAAAATAGACTCCTGACTATTTGCTCTTGACTATTTCTTTGCTGTGCATTTTGCACTGTGTCGCTGGGTAACGGTCATATCAAATAGTCCTCAGACTATTCCCCAGGTGTGCATTATTCAGTGAGTCTCTGAATCAGTGGCTATATATAATAGAATCCTGAGTATTTTCCAGATATATATGATTCTTCACTGAGGTTCTGAATAAATGGCCATGTAAAATACACTCCTGAATTTTCCATACGTCTGTATTATTCCATGAGTCTCTGAATGATTGGCCATAAAATAGAGACTCCGGAATAATCCTCAGGCATGTGTTTTTACATTTGGCTCTAAATTAGTGGCTACACGAAATAGAATCTTTACTTTTCTTTAGGTGTGTGTTATGCAGTTTGGCTCTGAATATGTGGCTACACAAAATAGAATTGTGACTACAATACAGGTGTTTTTTATTCAATGTAGCTCTGAAATAGGTGCCATATGTAATAGCGTCCTGAGTATTCCCCTGATATGTATTATTCGCTGAGGCTCTGAAACTTTGGCCATATAAAATTGTTTACTGACTAGTCCACAGGTGTGTATTATTGACTCTGACTCTGAATATTTGGGCATATGGAATAGACTAGTGACTACTCCAATGTTGTCTATTACTCACTCAGACTTTGATTTTGTGGCCATATAAAATAGACTAGTATCTATTCGTCACATGTGCATTATCCCCTGAGGCTGTATATGAGAGGTTATATAAAGTAGATTCCTAACACTTCCCCAGGTGTGTATTTCTCAGTGAGGCTCTTCTTTTTTTTATTTTTTATTTTTAAAATTTTTATTGCATTATAGGTTTTGGGGTACATGTGCAGAGTGTGCAGGATAGTTGCATGGGTACACAGATGTCAGTGTGCTTTGCTGCCTTCCTCCCTTTCACTCACACTTGGCATTTATCCCCAGGCTATCCCTCCGCAGCGCCCCCTCACTGTCCCACCCCCATTCTCCCCAATAGACCCCAGTGTGTAGTAGACCCCCTCCCTGTGTTTATGTGTTCTCATTTTTCTCACCCACCTATGAGTGAGAATATGTGGTATTTGTTTTTCTGTTCTTGTGTCAGTTTGCTGAGAATGATGTTCTCCAAATTCATTCATGTCTTTACAAAGAACACAAACTCATCATTTTTGATTGCTGCATAGTATTTCATGGTGTATATGTGCCACATTCTTCCAGTCCAGTCTATCATCGATGGGCATTTGGGTTGGTTCCAGGTCTTTGCTATTGTAAACAGTGCTGCAATGAACATTCGTGTGCATGTGTCCTTATAGTAGAAAGATTTATAGTCCTTTGGATATATACCCAGTAATGAGATTGCTGGGTCAAATAGAATTTCTATTTCTAGGTCCTTGAGGATTCGCCACACTGTCTTCCACAATGGTTGAACTAATTTACACTCCAAACAACAGTGTAAGAGTGTTCCTATTTGTCTACATCCTCTTCAGTATCTGCTGTCTCCAGATTTTTTAATGGTCGCCATTCTAACTGGCATGAGATGGTATCTCAATGTGGTTTTGATTTGCATCTCTCTAATGACCAGTGATGATGAGCATTTCTTCATGTGTTTGTTGGCCTCATGTATGTATTCTTTTGTAAAGCGTCTGTTCATATCCTTTGCCCATTTTTCAATGGGCTTGTTTGTTTTATTTTTTCCTATAAATCTGTTTGAGTTCTTTGTAAATTCTGGATATCAGCCCTTTGTCAGATGTGTAAACTGCAAAGATTTTTTCCCATTCTGATGGTTGCCGATTCACTCTAGTGACTGTCTCTTTTGCTGTGCAGAAGCTGTGGAGTTTGATTATGTCCCATTTGTCTCTTTTGGCTTTTGTTGCCAATCCTTTTGGTGTTTTGGTCATGGAGTCCTTGCCTACTTATATGTCCTGAATGGTTTTGCCTAGATATTCTTCTAGGGTTTCTATGGTGTCAGGTCTTTTGTTTAAGGCTTTAATCCGTCTGGAGTTAATTTTAGTGTAAGGTGTCAGGAAGGTGTCCAGTTTCTGCTTTCTGCACATGGCTAGCCAGTTTTCCCGACACCATTTATTAAACAGGGAATCCTTTCCCCATTGCTTGTTTTTGTCAGGTTTATCAAAGATTATATGGTTGTAGATATGTTGTGTTGCCTCTGATGGCTCTGTTCTGTTCCATTGGTCTATATCTCTGTTTTGGTACCAGTAGCATGCTGTTTGGATTACTCTAGCCTTGTAGTATAGTTTGAAGTCTGGTAGTGTGATGCCTCCCGCTGTGTTCTTTTTCTTAGAATTGACTTGGGTATGCTTGCTCTCTTTTGGTTCCATATGAAGTTTATGGTGGTTTGTTTCTGTTCTGTGAAGAAATTCAATGGTAGCCTGATGGGGATAGCATTGATCGTGTAAATTACTTTGGGCAGTATAGCCATTTTCACGATATTGATTATTCCTAACCACGAACATGTAATGTTTCTCCATCTGTTTGTGTCCCCTCTTATTTTGTTGAGCAGTGGTTTGTAGTTTTCCTTGAAGAGTTCCCTTACTTTCCTTGTGAGTTGTATTCCTAGGTATTTTATTTTCTTTGTAGCAATTGTGAATGGCAGTTCGTTCTTGATTTGGTTCTCTTTAAGTCTGTTATTGGTGTATAGGAATGCTTGTTATTTTTGCACATTGATTTTATATCCTGAGACTTTACTGAAGTTGCTTATCAGTTTCAGGAGCTTTTGGGCTGAGGTGATGGGGTCTTCTAGGTATAGTATTGTCCCAGCCTGTGGGACAAACAATGCGGACCCTAGGGAGGGAGCGGGGATTAAGAGAGAGACAGGAGATGCAGAGAATTGAGACAAGTCAAGAATCTGATCAAGTCTCGTTTATTAGGCCCAATGTAGGTGCTTATACATATGTAAAGGTGGGAAAATCTAAGGGCTGATGTCAGGAGTAACTATGGCAATGAGACCACCGGCTGGTCTTGCAACTCAGAGGAAATGTAGGATTTAGATAAAGAGAATGTGGGCTCTTAGGCAACAGGGTCACAAGATGGCTACTAGATGCTCAAAATTGATACTGCTCCCCACAGGTCCTCCTTTTTATTTTTATTATTTTTGAGAGGCCGATTGCCTACGGGGACCATGCCTGTCTTAGGTCAAGGACACACCTGCAGTGATGCTTTTACCCTTACCCGTCATAGGGTGCAGGATTCAAGTCCTGGTCCCTGTCTTAGGTGGGAGCATCTTACTGTCAGGCTCTCAGGTTGCCCGTCATTGGCTAACTGGTCCATCTCACCAGGCAATATGAGAGATGGTAAGTGGTATAAATCAAGTTTTCATCACAGCCTTGATTCATCTCCATCTCTCTGTCGGCCATTTCCAGCTTATGATAATGAACCTGTAGGGGCTGCATTTTTATGGCATCAATCTGTTGCTTAACAAAAGCCATGACCTTGTTGATGATAAGAGGCCCAACAGTGAGGAGTAGGAGAAAGGCAACAAAAGGACCGAGGAGGGGGAGGAGATAGGGGAGAAGTCTATTTAATCTCCCACACAGGGGATTGTCATAGAGTGCTTGTCTTCTTTTTGCCAAGTCTTCTTGTAGGCTTTTTATCTTATCTCTAACAACACCAGAACGGTTAGCATAGAAGCAGCACTTCTCGTCTAATGCAAGGCACAGTCCTCCCTTTTCAGCGGTGAGCAGATCTAGGCCCTGGCGGTTCTGTAGGACTACTTCGGCTAGGGAGTCAAGTTGGTCTTGAATAACTTGTATGGTGGATGAGAGTAAATCAACATCGTTAATTAATTGTAGAGAAAGTTGATGGTAAGAATGTAAGGAATAACCTAAACCCGCAGTTCCTGTGGTAAAGGCAGCAGTAATCCCGAGGGTAGCTAACAAAGGGATGAATTGAACTGCCCTTTTGTTTCTACCTGCTACAACATCAAAACTGGGAAGGGGAATAGGGTCGTCCCCTGAGACTATGCTGGCATCAGGAAGTAGGGAAGCTACCATGCAGATTCCCGTCCAATTCTTAGGAAGATAAGAGAAAGCCATGTTGTTTCCACAAACAAAACTTTGTCCAGCAGGGGCATACATGTCGAAGGTGGCATTTAAAACCCTAGCACAATTACAAGAGTCTGTGATTGAGCCAACATCAATGTCATAGGAGGTATTCATGAAAGGTCTTTGGTAACAAGTGACATTGACACAGAGGCTTGACAAGGGCTGAACTGCAAAAGGGAGACGAAGGGTCCCCTTAGTACTGTAATTGGCAATTGCAGGCAAGGCTAAAAGCATGGGTGTCCCTAGAGGCATGCAGATCCAGCAGTTGTTAGCTAAAGAGGAATTACTGTGTAGGAGGAAACTGTGGACTGCCTTAACAAGGTTTTGGGTTTGGACATCTAGTTCCAATTGGCGAGGCTTAGGTAAGGCTAAGGGGTGATACGATAGAGTAGGAAACAGCATTTTTAATACTTTCTTAATGTGATGAGACCTCATCTGGTCATGCGGGCCTCCTCCATCGCTGACACCGATGGTGGGGCTGCTTTCCCAACAAATGAACTGTCCTTTTGGTTCTGGACAAGGGGCTAAAGCATATTTATAGGTAATACCCAACGGTGAGCTGGAGGCCCAGTCGCCCCAAAAGAACCGGATCGGGCATAAGTGATCCAGGTTGTAAAGTAAGTTTTATTATTCCTGGTGCAGGTGGCATATTGCTTATAGCAGCTGTTATGAATGGACTGGTATATTGTTGCAGAGCAGTTACAGACTGGTTGGGGAGATCCTGGGGGAATTGTTGTTATAGGTGGTTTGGCAACACATTTATAGCCTGGCTTTTTGTCACTGCCATAAGTAAGTTATGCCGTTTTGGTTATACAGTTGATTTGGCTAGAAAAGGTTGAGGGTGGGGAGGATATAGTACCTAATTTACATTCACAGGGCTCACCATATATGCTCTTCAATACTTGCTGTACATCATACTGTGCTCCAAATCCGCTGTCAGTCTTGGGTATGAGAGTGGTTATTAGGGATATCAGTACTAAGGTCCACATGTTTCTGAAGAAAAGGAAAAAGGGGGATAATCCTCAGGGTTTAGCATATTCCTGGGAGGGGTTATTATCTTCATACCCTGGTGTTCCTTTACTATCTACTTGTTTTACCAGTCTTTCTGGCAACCATCTGGCAGAATCTGCTTCTTTGCATATACACAAACTGATCCTCTTCCCCAAATTAATACGGGTCAGGCCCATGCCAAGAGCCAGTCATAGGATCTTTCCACATTACAGATGCAAACTTTGTTTGAGTTTCTGCTTGCCAGTGGCGTTCCGCAGCGGAGTGTCCGTCTTTGTCCAGAGTTAAAAAATTAAGTATAAATAGTGAGTGTGCTATGAGGTTTCTGGGGACCCCTTAATGGGGTACCACACCCCTTTTTATTTTTTCAAGGGTAATTTTAAGGTGAGATGGGTTCTCTCAACTATTCCTTGTCCTTGAGGGTTATAAGGGATGCCAGTTATGTGTTGTATTTTTAATTGGGAGCAGAAACGGGCAAAGGCAGTGCTGGTATATCCTGGCCCATTATCAGTTTTGATTTTTGTGGACAGCCAAGGTGGCAAAAGCAGATAGTAGGTGTCCAATGACATGCTTGGTGGCTTCTCCTGTCTGGAGTGTGGCAAATACATATCCACTAAAGGTATCAACAGATACATGAACATATTTAAGGTTGCCAAATTCTGAAATATGGGTTACATCCATTTGCCAGAGTGCATTGGGGACTAGACCCCTAGGGTTAACCCCCAGATGGGGTACAGGCAGGTGTGTAGCACATTGTGTGCATTCCTTAACTATTTGTCTGGCTTGTTCTCTGGTGATGTGATGTAATAATCTAAGAGAGTGAGCATTAAGGTGATGTAGGCTGTGTGTGTGTTGAGCTTGAGATAACGGATCTTTGGTTTCTGCAGTATATGCATGAAAAATGCGAGTGGCTAAGTCAGCTTGTTGATTACCTTGTGACAGTGGTCCAGGTAATCCTGAGTGGGCCCGTAAGTGCCCAATAAAGAAAGGATGAGTTCTGTTAACAATGAACTGTTGTAATTGTTTAAATAATACTGCAGCTGAAGAGGTATGTTTAATGATGGGAGCTGTCTCTAAATTAGGTACAGACTGAGCAATGTATGCACTGTCAGTATAAATGTTCAGGGAGTGATTAGGGAAAGCAGAGAATACTGCTATGACTGCTTGTAATTCAGTAAGCTGAGCTGAGGATGACTGGGTTTGAAACTGTACAGTATGGCCCTGACTGACATAGGCAGCTATACCTGTGGACGAGCCATCAGTGAACACTACGAGTCCATCGGGAATGGGCTCAGATTTTGTAACCTTTGGGAAAATAAATTCATGTCTGTTTGCAAAGGTAATTAGCTTATTGGGAGGGTAATGGTTATCCAATTGTCCTGAAAAGGAAGCTAATGCTATAGGCCAAGCCTCAGTAGTTTGCATAAGCCATTGAACTTGTTCTTTACTGTATGGTTGGACAATTAAAGATGGTTCATAACCAAAATACTCTCTGCCCATAGCTCGACCTTGGATAATTAGATTTGCTACCATGAGGTAGTATGGTTCGAGGATTCTTTTTGGTGTGTTAGGGAGATGCACCCACATTAGTGGTGCGGTTTGCCAAAACACTGCAGTGGGTGATAATGAGGTCTGACAAATAATAAATTGGAGTGGCTTATTATAGTCTACGAAGGTAATGGTTTGATGATTGATGGCATGTTCTACAATCTGAATAGCCTGTAAGCCTTCAGAGGTTAGCTCTCGAGGTGACGTGGGGTTTGGGTCTCCATTTAGGATATCATAAAGTGGTTTGAGGTCTGCTTTGCATAGTTTTAAATAAGGTAGAAGCCAATTGATATCTCCCAATAATTTTTGGAAATCATTCAGTGTCTTAAGTTTGTCTAGCCTAAGTTGTACCTTCTGTGTAGTAACCTGATTTCCTCTTAGCTGAAAGCCCAAATACGTGTAGGGATCAGTGAGTTGCACCTTTTCAGGAGCTATTAACAGGCCATGTTGTGTAAGAGATGTCTGTAAAGCCTTAAAACAAGATAAAACATTTTGTCCATCCTTCCCTGCTATAAGAATGTAATCCATGTAATGGATGACATAAATTTCTGTCCAGGTGCTTCTAATAGGTTGAATAGCTGAAGCAACAAAAGATTGGCACAAAGTTGGACTATTAGCCATGCCCTGAGGTAACACTCTCCAGTGATATCTTTTCATAGGTTCCCTAAAATTGGTAGAGGGCACACTGAAGGCAAAACGTTTTTGATCATCTGGATGTAATGGAATGGTAAATAAACAGTCTTTCAAATCAATAACTATTTTATAGTAGTCTAAAGGTATGGCGACAGGAGAGGGGAGTCCAGGTTGTAGGGCTCCCATGAGGACCATAGACTTATTGACCTCTCTAAGGTCTTGTAACAACAGCCGTTTTCCTGATTTCTTTCTTATGACAAAGATTGGCGTGTTCCAAGGAGAATTACTAGGCTCTATATGTCCTGCCTGTAACTGTTCCTGTACCAGTTGTTGGGCGGCAGCTAGTTTTTCTGAAGAGAGGGGCCACTGATCAACCCAGACAGGGTCGTCAGATCTCCAGGTGATTTTGTCTGCATGGGTTACAGGACAGACTGTGACCCCTGTTAAAAATGGCCAAGCCCAGTTCTGTTTGTCTTCGATTTGGTCTGAATGGGGTCTAGGATTCCGTCTCGATTTTTTCCCAGCCCTGTTCCTGGCACATAGCCATTTTTTAGCATTTGGGCAGTAACAATATCGTTAGGACTGCCAATGACCATTCCTATTTGAGCCAGCAGGTCCCTGCCCCACAGGTTAAAAGGCAGGCCTGCGACTATATAGGGCTGAATGTGTCCGTGATGTCCCTTCTCATCTTTCCAGGTCAGCAATTTACTGCTTCTTTCTGGATTTCTGCTTTGACCAATTCCAGTTAGATGAGTGATTGTAGCCTCTGTAGGCCATGTCTGAGGCCACTGGGTTTTGCTGATGATAGTTACATCAGCTCCGGTATCTACTAACCCAGTAATTTTTTTCTCATCTAACCATAATGTCATCATGGGTTTGCTGGAAGATATTGTTTCTGCCCAATAAACATCCAAAGAGCCAAACCGGCAGTGCCCCTATTCCCTTTGACAGCCTTATTCTTGGTTTTATGAAGCGGTGAAAGTAGGAGCTGTGCAAATCTTTGTCCTGGGGAAACAGTACTTATCACTCGAGGAGAGGATGCCATAACTTTAATTTCTTTCATATAGTCATTGTCTATTACCCCGGGGAGAACTTGTAAGCCCTGTAGGGTGAGGCTGCTGTGCCCTAGAATAAGTCCATCAGAGCCCTCGGTAGAGGCCCAAAGACTCCTGTAGGCAGGGCCTGAACCCCCATCTCAGGTGTTAATACTGTGTGGGAGGTGGAACAGAGGTCCAATCCTGCACTTCCTGCCATTGCTCAGCAGAGGCTTGAAATGGATTGTTGCTTGGGGGAACAAAGCTGACTGCCCCATAGATCTGTTTTGGTTTGGGGGCCTGAGGCTGGCCCCTCATCCCGTTTCCCTGATGGGGAGAAAGGAGGTTGCCCTGGGCATCTTTCTTAGACTTGCACTCATTAGCCCAATGCTTGCCACGCTTACACCGTGGGCATAGGCCAGGGCTTTTATGTTGAAGGAGGGTTTCTTATCACCATTGCAGTCTTTAGCATAGTGACCACTAGCGCCACATTGAAAGCACTTATTCTTTGACTGATTAGATAGAAATTGCCTCACTGTATAGCTTTGCAAGGCAGCAGCCATAGCCAGTCCAAGTTGGTAGGCAGACCCAATGTCCGAACACAGGCGAACATAGCCCGAGAGATCTGTCTTCTTTTTATAAGGACGAATAGCGGCCTGACAAGGGGCATTGGCATTTTCAAATGCCAGTTGCTTTACAAAGTCTTGGCCAACCTTTGGATCACCAAAAATCCTCCCCACTGCTGTAAGGAGAGGGTGAACAAATTCTGAAAATGGCTCATCTGGCCCCTGCTTGATACTAGTAAGAGAGGAGCTAAGATCTCCCTTAGTGGGCAGCTTTCTCCAAGCCTTTGTTCCTGCAGTTTGAATTTGAGCATAAAGCCCAGCATCATACTGCCTCTGGGCATCACTGGTGGAGTAATTGCCTTCTCCAGCTAACATATCAAAACTCCAATTGTTGTTAGCCTGTGCATTATGGCAGGCGGTTTCTTTGCAGCACTCATAATACTCAGACTTCCAAAGCAGAAAGTCTCCGCCAGATAAGGTAGCATGGGCTAGAGTTTGCCAATCCCCTGGAGTAAGCAAAATCTCAGCTACTGATTCCAAAATTGCAGTGGTATATGGAGCAGTAGCACTGTATTGCGCCACAGCAGTCTTCAATTCTTCAATAATTTTAAAATTAAAAACCGACATGGTGTCACCACGCGGCATTATTTTGATCTACAGTTTCAGTGACTGGATAAACATTAGGGTCGCCTGACTCCAGTGAAGAGTTAGTTGGGGCGGGCTGCCTTAGGGCGGTTTCTCGGCGAGGGTTACCGCCGAACGAAGGGGCAGAAGTTTTTGTATCATTCCTAACCTTCCCTATCTTGATTTTCTCTAACTGCTCAATGAGATCCTGATGTTCTATTTCGAGACGTATCTGCTGTTTTAAGAAATTAATCTTTTCCTGTAGTTCTTTTTGAGGATCATAAATGGGAAATGTCATTGTAGGTGCCGAGGGCGGAGGCCGCAGCCTCTCAGAGGGCCAGTTGTCCTTTTTAAATCTGGCTAATTCCTCCTGTATGTCCTCCCAAACTATTCCCTCTTCTATGCCTTCATCTTCTGAATTGTTTGCCCTTTCTATAAGCCACCCCGATAAGCGAGCGCACGTCCCACACTTAGGTCTAATTTTATCCTTTTGTTTAGAAGATTTATCTGCAGTTTTGGGTAAGCTTTTCTTTTGTGGCTGACAGCTTTCTCTCACGAGAGACAAATCTGGATATTTATGCTCCTGGGAGGTGCCCTTTTCAGAATCACTATCAAAGGACATTAAATCCCTATTCTGGCATAGTTTCTGGAGGGGGGCAAGTCTCCCCACTGGTTTTTGGAGTTTCAGATTTTTCTTTTTCTCCTTTTAATAAAGACTCTCCCTGAGAGACGACATTAGCAACAAGGGGATCTTGACGTCTCTGACTTAAAATTTCATCTATTAAATTCCAATATGAAAAGGCGGTGACTGGGACTTTCTCGGGTCCAAAAGCACTATAATAATCTTTCAAGGCATCCCCTACCCTTTTCCATCGTTTTTGATCTATGGTTCCATCCTGGGGGAACCAGGGGCAGACATCCTTAATATAGTCAAAGTATTCACACAATTGTTTTACTTTCACCTTTACTCCCCGCGCCTTTAAAGCTTTACTTAAACTCTCTACAAACAATTCATGCTGGCTGAATTCCTGTCCCATATTCGCCATCCACTTACTGGAGCGCGAGTCCCTGGCAGGCTCCCACGATGCTCTTTCCTCCGGGTTTCTCGATTCCTCTGTGCCGGCTGATC
Organism: Saguinus midas; assembly: GCA_021498475.1. NCBI lineage: Eukaryota > Metazoa > Chordata > Mammalia > Primates > Cebidae > Saguinus > Saguinus midas. The sequence goes on along the minus strand of CM038401.1, from coordinate 137,187,085 downwards.
TCGGCGGCGTCCCTCACGATTTCCCTCATACCAGTCGCCCCGTGTTGGGCGCCAATTTTGTCCCAGCCTGCGGGACAAACAACGGGGACCCTAGGGAGGGAGTGGGGATTAAGAGAGAGACAGGAGACGCAGAGAATGGAGACAAGTCAAGAATCTGATCAAGTCTCGTTTATTAGGCCCAATGTAGCTGCTTATAAACAAGTAAAGGCGGGAAAATCTAAGGGCTGACGTCAGAAGTTAACTATGACAATGAGACCACCGGCTGGTCTTGCAACTCAGCGGAAATGTAGTATTTAGATAAAGGGGATGTGGGCTCTTAGGCAACAGGGTCACAAGATGGCTACCAGATGCTCAAAATTGATACCGCTCCCCACATAGTATCATGTTGTCTGCAAATAGAGACTATTTGGCTTCCACCTTTCCTATTTGAATACACTTTATTTCTTTTTCTTGCCTGATTGCTCTGGCTAGAACTTCCAGTACTCTGTTGAATAGGAGTGGTGAGAGAGGGCATCCTTGTCTTGTGCCGGATTTCAAAGGGAATGCTTCCAGTTTTTGCCCATTCAGTATGATATTGGCTGTTGGTTTGTCATAAATAGCTTTTATTACTTTGAGATATGTTCCATTAATACCAAGTTTATTGAGTGTTTTTAGCATAAAAAGCTGATGAATTTTGTCAAATGCTGTCTCTGCATCGATTGAGATAGTCATGTGATTTTTGTTTTTGCTTCTGTTTATGTGGTGAATTACGTTTATAGACTTGTGTATGTTGAACCAGCCTTGCATCCCCGGGATGAATCCTACTTGATCATGATGGATAAGTTTTTTTTTTTTTAAGTTTTTATTGCATTATAGGTTTTGGGGTACATGTGCAGAACGTGCAAGATAGTTGCATAGGTACACACATGGCAGTGTGTTTTGCTGCCTTCCTCCCCTTTACCCACACTTGGTATTCATCCCCAGGCTATCCCCTCCAGCCCCCTCCCGCTGTCCCTCCCCGATTTCCCCCAACAGTACCCAGTGTATAGTATACCGCCTCTCTGTTTGAGTCCTTTGTAAGGAAATGGATGAATCTGGAGAACATCATTCTCAGCAAACTGACACAAGAACAGAAAAAAAATACTGCATATACTCACTCATAAGTGAGTGAGAAAAATGAGAACACATGGACACAGAGATGGATAAGTTTTTTAATGTGCTGTGACAATCGGTTTGCCTGTATTTTATTGAAGATTTTTGCAGCTATGTTCATCATGGATATTGGCTTGAAGTTTTCTTTTCTTGTTGAGTCTCTGCCGGGTTTTGGTATCAGGATGATGTTGGTCTCATAAAATGATTTGGGAAGGATTCTCTCTTTTTGAATTATTCGGAATAGTTTCAGAAGGAATGGTACCAGATCATCTTTGTGTGTCTGGTAGAATTCGGCTGTGAACCCATCTGGACCTGGGCTTTTTTTGTGTGGTAGGCTCTTAATTGCTGCCTCAACTTCAGACCTTTTTATTGGTCTATTCATAGTTTCAGCGTCCTCCTGGTTTAGGCTTGGGAGGACACAGGCATCCAGGAATTTATCCATTTCTTTCTGGTTTGCTAGTTTATGTGCATAGAGTTGTTTGTAGTATTCTCTGATGATGGTTTGAATTTCTGTGGGATCTGTGGTGATTTCCCCTTTATCTTTTTTTATTGCATCTATTTGGTTGTTCTCTCTTTTCTTTTTTTCAGTCTGGCTAGTGGTCTGTCTTTTTTGTTGATCTTTTTGAAAAACCAGCTTTTGAATTTATTGATTTTTTGAAGGGATTTTCTTGTCTCTATCTCCTTCAGTTCTTCTCTGATCTTAGTTATTTCTTGTCTTTGGCTAGGTTTTGAGTTTTTTTTTTTATCTTGCTCCTCTAGCTCTTTCAATTTAGACGATAGGGTGTCCATTTTGAATCTCTCCACTCTTCTCATGTGGGAACTTATTGCTATACATTTTCCTCTACCGACTGCTTTAAATGTGCCCCAGAGATTCTGGTACGCTGTGTCTTCATTCTCGTTGGCTTTGAAGGACTTCTTTATTTCTGCCTTCATTTCATTGTTTATCCAATCAACATTCAAGAGCCAGTTGTTCAATTTCCGTGAAGCTGTGCCGTTCTGAGTTATTTTCTGAATTCTGAGTTCCAACTTGATTGCACTATGGTCTGAGAGACTGTTTGTTATGATTTCCATTGTTTTGCATTTGCTGAGGAGGGCTTTACTTCCAATTATGTGGTCAATTTTGAAGTAGGTGTGATGTGGTGCTGAGAAGAATGTATATTCTGTGGATTTGGGTTGGAGAGTTCTGTAAATATTTATCAGGTTTGCTTGTTCCAGATCTGAGTTCAAGTTCTGGAAATTCTTGTTAATTTTCTTTCTGGTTGATCTGTCTGATATTGACAGTGGGGTGTTGAAGTCTCCCACTATTATTGTGTGGGAGTCTAAGTCACTGTAAGTCATTAAGAACTTGCCTTATATATCTGGGTGCTCCTGCAATTTGTCCATATATATTTAGAATCGTTAGCTCTTCTTGTTGTATCTATCATTTTACCATTATGCAATGACCTTCTTTGTCCCTTTTGATCTTTGTTGTTTAAAGTCTATTTTATCAGAGACGAGAATTGCAACTCCTGCTTTTTTTTGCTCTCCATTTGCTTGGTAAATCTTCCTCCATCCCTTTATTTTGAGCCTTTGTGTATCCTTGCATGTGAGGTGGGTTTCCTGGATACAGCACACTGACGGGTTTTGGCTTTTTATCCAATTTGCCAGTCTGTGTCTTTTTATTGGTGCATTTAGCCCATTTACATTTAGGGTTAATATTGTTATGTGTGAATTTGATACTGCCATTTTGATGCTAGCCAACTGTTTTGCTCATTGGTTCATGTAGATTCTTCATTTTGTTGATGCTCTTTAGCATTTGGTATGCTTTTAGCATGGCTGGTACTGGTTGTTTTTTTTCTATGTGTAGTGCCTCTTTCAGAAGCTCTTATAAAGCAGGCCTAGTGATGACAAAATCTCTGAGTACTTGTTGTTCATGAAGGATTTTATTTTTTCTTCATTTATGAAGCTCATTTTGGCTGGATATGAAATTCTGGGTTGAAAGTTCTTTTCTTTAAGGATGTTGAATATTGGCCCCCACTCTCTTCTGTCTTGTAGAGTCTCTGCCGAGAGATCAGCTGTGAGTCTGATGGGCTTCCCTTTGTGGGTGACCGACCTTTCTCTCTGACTGCCCTTAGTATTTTCTCCTTCATTTCAACCCTTGTGAATCTGATGATTATCTGCCTTGGGGTTGCTCTTCTTGCAGAATATCTTAGTGGTGTTCTCTGTATTTCCTGGAGTTGAGTATTGACCTGTCTTGCTTGGTTGGGGAAATTTTTCTGGATAATATCCTGAAGAGTGTTTTCTAGCTTGGATTCATTCTCTTCATCACATTCTGGTACACCTATCAAACGTAGGTTGGGTCTCTTCACATAGTCCCACATTTCTTGGAGATTTTGTTCATTCCTTTTGCACTTTTTTTTTTGATCTTGGTTTCTTGTTTTATTTCATTGAGTTGATCTTCGACTTCTGATATTCTTTTTTCTGCTTGGTCAATTTGGCTGTTGAAATTTGTGCATGCTTTGCGAAGTTCTCATGTTGTGTTTTTCAGCTTCTTCAATTCATTCATATTCCTCTCTAAGTTGTCCATTCTTGTTATCATTTCCTCGAATCTTTTTTCAAATCTTTTTTCAAGGTTCTTAGTTTTTTTGCACTGATTTAGAACATGTTCTTTTAGCTCACTGAAATTTCTCATTATCCACTTTCTGAAGTCTGATTCCGTCATTTTGTCACACTCATTCTCCGTTCAGCTTTGTTCCCTTGCTGATGCAGAGTTTTGGTTTTTTGTAGTAGGTGAAGTGTTTTGGTTTCGGGTGTTTGTCTCCTTTTTGCGCTGGTTTCTTTCCATCTTTATGGATTTATCCGCCTGTCGTCTTAGTAGTTGCTGATTTTTCAATTGGGTCGCTGTGTGGACACCCAGATTGTTGATGATGAGGTATTTCTGTTCCTTAGTTTTTCTTCTGATGGTCTAGCCAATCTGCTGTACGAGCACTGAGGTCCACTCCAGGCCCTCCTTGTCTGTGGTACACCTGTAGCAGCTGCGGAACAGTGAGGGATGCTACCAGTGTCTTCTTCTGCTATTTTTGTTTCAGAATAATGCCTGCCAAATATCAGTCTGATTAGTTCTCTTTGGGGTGACGACTCCTTGGATATACAGGAGTCAGATAGCTGCTTGAGGAGACGGTCTGTGCTTTATAGGAGCTCCAGTGCTGAGCTGTGAGCTCTGTTGTTCATTCAGCGTTGTTGGGAGGATGTGTTTATGTCTGCTGCAACAGAACTGATAACCCCTTCTTTTTTCCCCCTTAGATGCTCTGTCTCAGGGAGTTAGGGCTTTCTTTATGAGTATGTGTTGCACTGTCCTGCCCATCTAGGAGGCAGTCTATTCACTATTTTTCTGCTGGGGCTCCACCCTGCTAGTGAGGGTCTGCCTGGATGCTACAGGGCTCCCTTCTGCTGTGGCTTGCTCCGCCCTGCTTGCATAGTCTCTCTGTTACAGCAAGTTGCCTGGCAACAGCAGGCTGTGTCAGCTCCTGGCGGTATTTTAGTAGCGGGGGATTGTGTCAGTAGTGGTGGATGCCCCTCCCGCACTGGGCTGCACCGTCCTAGATGCTGGCAGCAAAACTCTCAGCCCAGAGCACCTCCAATCACTGCCCTGCTTGTCCCTGTCAGGGTGGGACCCGCCGAGCCTGATCACCCAGCTTCCTGCCTCAGGGTCCGTCCTCACTCTCTCTCTCTCTTCCTCTTTCCAAGCTGAATGGTTGACTCTCTCACTGGCGCCACAGTAGCCTGCTGATAGGGCACTGGGATCCATGCAATCTCCCGTGCCACTGCCCACTGCACCAGCTCAGATCACGTTTTCCAGGAACCTCCTGGTCTGGCTCATTGTCCAAGTCCCATTCAATCAGATGGACATGCCAATCTTCCCTTCCAAATCCCATATTGCCAGTTTAACAGGGCACCCAGACCAGTGAGTTTTGTGCCTGGTGCCACTGCACTGCAAAACCGGCCAAAGCAGCCACGCGAGCCAGCTGTACTAGTGTCCCATGTCTCTCCCACACCTGAGACTTTCAACGTTCTGTGGGCAAAAAAGATCTGTCCGAGAATGCGGCTAGGACTCACCCTCTGAGCCTTCACTGAGAGCTGCAATCCAGAGTCACCTGTATGACGCCATCTTGGAAGTCTCCCCAGCTCTTCTTGTGTGACCATATGAAACAGGATGCTGTCCATCTTAAATATTTGTATTATTCAGTGAATCTCAGAATGAGTGGCTATATGGAATAGACTGCTGAGTACTTCATATTTGTGCATTATTCACTGAGGTTACGAATCAATGGCCATATGAAATGGAATCCTGACGAATCCATATGTTCCCCTTATTCACTGAGGCTATGAATGAGTGCCTAAATGAAATATACTCCTGGCTAATCCAGAGGTGTGCATTATTCAAAGAGGCCCTGAATGAATGTCCATCGAAAATAGAATCCAAATTATTCTCCAGGTGGGTATTATTCAGTGAGGCTTAGAAGATATAGCCACGTTAATTAGATTCCTTACTATATCAGGGGTCTCTCTCATTCACTGAGTCTCTCAATATGTGTCTACATTAAATAGACTCCTGAATGCACCACGTTATTCAGTGACACACCGATTGAGAGGCCACATGTAAAATTCTCTTGAGTATTTCACAGGTGTGCAATATCTAGTGAGACTCTTAACGAGGGGATAAAAGTAAATCCTGAATACTTCCCCAGATGAGTACATTTAGTGAGGCTCTCAATGAGTGGCTATCGGAAAGAGACTTATGACTCTTCCTCAGGTGTGCATTACTCAGTGTTTCTCTGAATGAGTGGCCATAAATAATAGGCTCCAGATTATATCAAAAGTGTGTAATATTCAGTGAGGCTGTGAAAGAGGAGCCAAATAAAATTGAATTCTAATTACTCCACATGTGCGTTATTCACTGTGTGTCTGAATGAGTAGCCGCATAAAATAAACTCATCATTATTCCCCATGTGTGCGTTATTCAAAAAGGTTCTATATGAGTGTCCATACCAAGTAGACTCCTGACACTACCAAAAATGTGTATTACACAGCGATACCCAGAATTAGAGTTCTTATGAAAGAGACTCCTATCACACATGTGTGTATCATTCAGGAAGGCACTTAATTCGTGGCTATCTAAAAATTCGACCTGATTACTGCATAGAAGTTCATTATTCACTGTAACATTAAATGAGAGACCACATAAAATAGACTCCATTAAATGAGAGACCACATAAAATAGAGCAATCCACAATTGCTCCATTGTCAATTATTCAGTAAGATTCTAAGTGAGTGGTAATATAAAATAGAATCCTGAGGATTCCACAGCTGTTTATCATTCCGGTAGGAACAGAATGAGTGGCTATATAAAAAAATTCTCTACTATTACCCTGGTGTGCATTATATAGTGAGGCTCTAAATGTTGGGCTATATGAAGTAGACTCTTAACTCTTCCCCAGGTTTGTATTGTTGAATGAGACTCTGACTAACTGGACACACACAAAAAAAGACTTGTGTATTGCCCAGGTGTGAGTTACTTACAGAGAGGCTGAATGTGTAGCCATATTAAGTAGACCCTTGACTATTCCTGAGGGAATTATTATTCACAGAGGCCCTGAATGAGTGGCCATGTGTAAGACATTTCTGCCTTATCAGATAAACATATTGTTCACAGAAACACTTAAAGAGTGGCCTAATGAAATAGACCTCATTATTCTTCACAGGTGTGCTTTAATTTTGGCTCTCCAAACGAATCATTATATAGAATAGATTAGTGATTATGCCCCGCATGTGCAGTATTTGATGAGGATCTGTATGAGTGTCCATATAAAATAGACTCCTGACTATCACACATGTGTGTATCATTCACGGAGCTGCTTAAGTTTGGGCTACCTTAAATTGTGTCCTGACTACTCCACAGCTGTATATTATGCACTGAAGCTCTGAATGAGAGGCCATATAAAATTAACTCTTTACTATTGCCCCATTGTGCATTATTCGGTAATGTTGTGATTGAGTGGCCATGTGACATGGACTCTGACTATTCCCAAAATCTGTATGCTTTAGTGAGACTCTAAGCTAGTGACCACATAAAATACACTCCTGACTCTATCCTCTTGACTATTTCTCAGCTGTGTAATTTCCACTGAGTCGCTGGTTGAAAGGTCATATCAAATATTCTCCAAAATATTCCCCAAGTCTGCATTATTCAGTGAGTCTCTAATTCAGTGGCTATATATTATAGAATCCTGGGTATTTTTCAGATACATATGATTCTTCATTGAGGATCTGAATAAGTGGCCATGTAAAATACACTCCTGAATTTTCCATAGGTCTGTATTATTCTCTGAGGCTCTGAATGATTGGTCAAAAAATAGAGACTCCTGAATACTCCTCAGGTGTGCATTTTTACATTCAGCTTTAAATGAGTGGCTATACGAAATAGAATCCTGACTTTTTCCAAAATTTATGTTACTCAGTTAGGCTCTGAAGATGTTGCTATACAAAATAGAATTCTGACTATAATACAGGTGTTCCTTATTCAATGAAGCTCTGAAATCGATGTCATAGAAAATATCGTCCTGGGTATTGTCCAGGTATGTATTATTTACTGAGGCTCTGAAACTTTGGCCATATGAAATTGTTTCCTCAGTCGTCCACAGGTATGTATTATTGACTCTGACTCTGAATATTTGGGCACATGGAATAGACTAATGACTCCTAATATTTCTGCATGACTCACTCTAGCTTTGATTTTGAGGCCATATAAAATGGAATAGTGTCTATTCCAAACGTGTGCATTATTCCCCGAGGCTGGAAATGAGAGGACATATAAAGTGGACTCCTAATTCTTCCCCAGGTGTGTATTTCTTAGTGAGGCTCTTGTGTGACCATAAGAAACAAAATGCTCTCTATCTTAAATTTTCGTATTATTCGGTGAATCTCTGAATAAATAGCTATATGAAATAGACTGCTGAGCACTCTAAACTTTTGCATTATTCACTGAGGTTACGAGTCAGTGGACATATGAAATGGAATCCTGACTAGTCCACACGTGCATATTATCCACTGAGGCTATGAATGAGTGTCCAAATAAAATAAACTCCTGGCTACTCCACAGGTGTGCCTTATTCATTGAGGCTCTGAATGAATTTCCATCGAAAATAGACTCCAAAATATTTTGCAGGTGTGTATTCTTCAGTGAGGCTAAGAAGGTATGGCCATATTAATGAGATTCCTTACTATAGCAAAGTTCTGTCTTATTCACTGAGGCTCTGAATATGGGTAATCATGAAATAGACTCCTGACTACACCAAATTACTCAGTTTACACTCTGAATGAGAGGCCACATAGGAAAGTCTCCTGATTCTTCCACAGGTGTGCATTATTTAGTGAGACTCTAAATGAGGGGATAACAGTAAATCCTGACAATTTCTCCAGGTGTGTACATTTAGTGAGGCTCTCAATGGGTCGTCATAGAAAAGAGACTTCTTTTTTTTTTTAAATTTTTATTGCATTATAGGTTTGGGGGTACATGTGCAGAACGAGCAAGATAGTTGCATAGGTACACACATGGCAGTGTGCTTTGCTGCCTTCCTCCCTTCACCCACACTTGATATTCATCCCCAGGCCATCCCCCCCAGTCCCGGCCTGCTGTCCCTCCCCCATTCCCCCCAACAGTCCCCAGTGTATAGTAGACCGCCTCTCTGTGTCCATGTGTTCTCATTTTTCTCACCCACCTATGAGTGAGTATATGCGGTATTACTTTTCTGTTCTTGTGTCAGTTTGCTGAGAATGATGTTCTCAGATTCATCCATGTCCTACAAAGGACACAAACTCATCATTTTGATTGCTGCATAATATTCCATGGTGTATATGTGCCACATTTTCCCAGTCCAGTCTATCATCGTTGGGCATTTGTGTTGGTTCCAGGTCCTTGCTATTATAAACACTGTTGCAATGAACATTCGTGTGCATGTGTCCTTATAGTAGAACGATTTATAGTCCTTTGGATAGATACCCAGTAATGGGATTGCTGGGTCAAATGGAATTTCTATTTCTAGGTCCCTGAGGAATCACCAAACTGTCTTCCACAATGGTTGAACTAATTTACACTCCCACCAACAGTGTAAGAGTGTTCCTATTTCTCCACATCCTCTCCAGCATCTGCTGTCTCCAGATTTTTTAATGATCGCCATTCTAACTGGCGTGAGATGGTATCTCAATGTGGTTTTGATTTGCATCTCTCTAATGACCAATGATGATGAGCACTTTTTCATATGTTTGTTGGCCTCATGTATGTCTTCTTTTGTAAAGTTTCTGTTCATATCCTTTGCCCATTTTGAATGGGCTTGTTTATTCCTGTAAATCTGTTTGAGTTCTTTGTAAATTCTGGATATCAGCCCTTTGTCAGACGTGTAAACTGCAAAGATTTTTTCCCATTCTGATGGTTGCCGATTCACTCTAGTGACAGTTTCTTTTGCCGTGCAGAAGCTGTGGAGTTTGATTAGGTCCCATTTGTCTATTTTGGCTTTTGTTGCCAATGCTTTTGGTGTTTTGGTCATGAAGTCCTTGCCTACTCCTATGTCCTGAATGGTTTTGCCCACGTTTTCTTCTAGGGTTTTTATGTTGTCAGGTCTTACGTTTAAGTCTTTTATTCATCTGGAGTTAATGTTAGTGTAAGGTGTCAGGAAGGGGTCCAGTTTCTGCTTTCTGCACATGGCTAGCCAGTTTTCCCAACACCATTTGTTAAATAGGGAATCCTTTCTCCATTGCCTGTTTTTGTCTGGTTTATCAAAATAATATGGTTGTAGATATTTTGTGTTGCCTCCGAAGCTTCTGTTCTGTTCCATTGGTCTATATCTCTGTTTTTGTACCAGTACCATGCTGTTTTGATTACTGTAGCCTTGTAGTATAGTTTGAAGTCTGGGAGCGTGATGCCTCCCGCTGTGTTCTTTTTGCTTAGAATTGACTTGGCAATGCGGGCTCTTTTTTGGTTCCATATGAAATTCATGGTGGTTTTTCCCAGTCCTGTGAAGAAATTCAATGGTAGTTTGATGTGGATAGCATTGATTGTGTAAATTACTTTGGGCAGCATAGCCATTTTCACGATATTGATTCTTCCTAACCACGAGCATGGAATGTTTCTCCATCTGTTTGTGTCCTCTCTTATTTCGTTGAGCAGTGGTTTCTAGTTTTCCATAAAGAGGTCCCTTACATTCCTAGTGAGTTGTATTCCTAGGTATTTTATTTCCTTTGTAGCAATCATGAATGGCAGTTCGTTCTTGATTTGGTTCTCTTTAAGTCTGTTATTTGTGTATAGGAATGCTTGTGATTTTTGAACATTGATTTTATATTCTGAGACTTTGCTGAAGTTGCTTATCAGTTTCAGGAGCTTTTGGGCTGAGGTGATGGGGTCTTCTAGGTATACTATCATGTCGTCTGCACATAGAGACAATTTGGCTTCCACATTTCCTATTTGAATACACTTGATTTCTTTTTCTTGTCTGATTGCTCTGGCTAGAACTTCAAGTACTATGTTGAATAGAAGTGGTGAGAGAGTGCCGGATTTCAAAGGGAATGCTTCCAGTTTTTGCCCGTTAAGTATGATATTGGCTGTTGGTTTGTCGTAAATAGCTTTTATAACTTTGAGATATGTTTTATCAGTACCAAGTTTATTGAGGGTCTTTAGCATAAAGGGTTGTTTAATTTTGTCAAATGCCTTCTCTGCGTCAATTGAGATAATCATGTGGTTTTTGTTTTTGCTTCTGTTTATGTGGTGAATTACATTTATAGACTTGCGTATGTTGAACCAGCCTTGCATCCCCGGGATGAATCCTACCTGATCATGATGGATAAGTTTTTTAATGTGCTGTTGCAATCGGTTTGCCAGTATTTTATTGAAGATTTTTGCAACTATGTTCATCATGGATATTGACCTGAAGTTTTCTTTTCTTGTTGAGTCTCTGCCAGGTTTTGGTATCAGCATGATGTTGGTCTCATAAAATGATTTGGGAAGGGTTCCCTCTTTTTGGATTATTTGGAATAGTTTCAGAAGGAATGTTACCAGATCCTCTTTGTGTGTCTGATAGAATTCAGCTGTGAACCCATTTGGACCTGGGCTTTTTTTGTGTGGTAGGCTCTTAATTGCTGCCTCAACTACAGACCTCATTATTGGTCTATTCATAGTTTCGGCTTCCTCCTGGTTTAGGCTTGGGAGGACAAAGGCGTCCAGGAATTTATCCATTTATTCCTGATTTACTAGTTTCTGTGCATAGAGTTGTTTGAAGTATTCTCTGATGATGGTTTGAATTTCTGTGGAATCTGTGGTGATTTCCCCTTTATCGTTTTTTATTGCATCTATTTGGTTGTTCTATCTTTTCTTTTTTATCAGTCTGGCTAGTGGTCTGTCTATTTTGTTGATCTTTTCAAAAACCAGGTCTTAGATTTATTGATTTTTTGCAGGGATTTTCTTGTCTCTATCTCCTTCAATTCTGCTCTGATCTGAGTTATTTCTTGTCTTTGGCTAGGTTTTGAGCTTTTTTGATCTGCTCCTCTAGCTCTTTCAATGTTGATGATAGAGGGTTAATTTTGGATCTCTCCACTCTTCTCATGTGGACACTTATTGCTATATATTTTCCTCTACAGACTGCTTTAAATGTGTCCCAGAGATACTCGTTGGTTTCAAAGAACTTCTTTATTTCTGCCTTCATTTCATTGTTTATCCAATCAACATTCAAGAGCCAGTTGTTCAGTTTCCATGAAGCTGTGTGGTTCTGAGTTATGTTCTGCATTCTGAGGTGCAACTTGATTGCACTATGGTCTGAGAGACTGTTTGTTATGATTTCAGTTGTTTTGCATTTGCTGAGGAGTGCTTTACTTCCAATTATGCGGTCAATTTTGGAGTAGGTTTTAAGTGGTGCTGAGAAGAACGTATATTATGTGGATTTGGGGTGGAGAGTTCTGTAAATGTCTATCAGGTTTGCTTGTTCCAGGTTTTTGTTCAAATCCTGGATATCCTTGTTAATTTCCTGTCTGGTTGATCTGTCTGCTATTGACAGTGGAGTGTTAAAGTCTCCCACTATTATTGTGTGGGAGTCTAAGTCTCTTTGCAAATCTTTAAGAACTTGCCTTATATATCTGGGTGCTCCTACATTGGGTCCATATATATTTAGAATCGTTATCATTTCTTGTTGTATTGATCCTTTTACCATTATGTAATGACCTTCTTTGTCCCTTTTGATCTTTGTTGCTTTAAAGTCTATTTTATCAGAGATGAGAATTGCAACTCCTGCTTTTTTTTGCTATTTGCTTGGTAAATCTTCCTCCATCTTTTTTTTTTTTCTTTCTTCTTGCTAGGTACATGTCTAAAATACATTACAGAGATTGAAAATAATCAAATAACAGTATAAAGAGTAATCAAATAAATTTTTTTTTACTATAATTTTTATTTTTCTTTAAATTGATTGACTTTTTTCAAGTCCAGATTTTTTTTTTTTTAATTTTTATTGCATTATAGGTTTGAGGGTACATGTGCAGAATGAGCAAGATAGTTGCATAGGTACACACATGGCAGTGTGCTCTGCTGCCTTCCTCCCCCTCACCCACACTTGGCGTTCATCCCCAGGCTATCCCCCCCAGCCCCCCCCGCTGTCCCTCCCCCATTCCCCCCAACAGTCCCCAGTGTATAGTAGACCGCCTCTCTGTGTCCATGTGTTCTCATTTTTCTCACCCACCTATGAGTGAGTATATGCGGTATTTCTTTTTCTGTTCTTGTGTCAGTTTGCTGAGAATGATGTTCTCCAGATTCATCCATGTCCCTACAAAGGACACAAACTCATCATTTTTGATTGCTGCATAATATTCCATGGTGTATATGTGCCACATTTTCCCAGTCCAGTCTATCATCGTTGGGCATTTGGGTTGGTTCCAAGTCTTTGCTATTGTAAACAGTGCTGCAATGAACATTCGTGTGCATGTGTCCTTATAGTAGAACGATTTATAGTCCTTGATAGATACCCAGTAATGGGATTGCTGGGTCAAATGGAATTTCTATTTCTAGGTCCCTGAGGAATCGCCACACTGTCTTCCACAATGGTTGAACTAATTTACACTCCCACCAACAGTGTAAGAGTGTTCCTATTTCTCCACATCCTCTCCAGCATCTGCTGTCTCCAGATTTTTAATGATCGCCATTCTAACTGGCGTGAGATGGTATCTCAATGTGGTTTTGATTTGCATCTCTAATGACCAATGACGATGAGCACTTTTTCATATGTTTGTTGGCCTCATGTATGTCTTCTTTTGTAAAGTTTCTGTTCATATCCTTTGCCCATTTTTGAATGGGCTTGTTTGTTTTTTCCTGTAAATCTGTTTGAGTTCTTTGTAAATTCTGGATATCAACCCTTTGTCAGATGTGTAAACTGCAAAGATTTTTCCCATTCTGATGGTTGCCGATTCACTCTAGTGACTGTTTCTTTTGCCGTGCAGAAGCTGTGGAGTTTGATTAGGTCCCATTTGTCTATTTTGGCTTTTGTTGCCAATGCTTTTGGTGTTTTGTTCATGAAGTCCTTGCCTACTCCTATGTCCTGAATGGTTTTGCCTAGATTTTCTTCTAGGGTTTTATGGTGTCAGGTCTTACGTTTAAGTCTTTAATCCATCTGGAGTTAATTTTAGTGTAAGGTGTCAGGAAGGGGTCCAGTTTCTGCTTTCTGCACATGGCTAGCCAGTTTTCCCAACACCATTTATTAAATAGGAATCCTTTCCCCATTGCCTGTTTTTGTCTGGTTTATCAAAGATAATATGGTTGTAAATGTGTTGTGTTGCCTCCGATGCCTCTGTTCTGTTCCATTGGTCTATATCTCTGTTTTGGTACCAGTACCATGCTGTTTTGATTACTGTAGCCTTGTAGTATAGTTTGAAGTCTGGTAGCGTGATGCCTCCCGCTGTGTTCTTTTTGCTTAGAATTGACTTGGCTATGCGGGCTCTTTTTTGGTTCCATATGAAATTCATGGTGGTTTTTTCCAGTTCTGTGAAGAAATTCAATGGTAGTTTGATGGGGATAGCATTGATTGTGTAAATTACTTTGGGCAGTATAGCCATTTTCACGATATTGATTCTTCCTAACCACGAACATGGAATGTTTCTCCATCTGTTTGTGTCCTCTTATTTCGTTGAGCAGTTGTTTGTAGTTTTCCTTAAAGAGGTCCCTTACATTCCTAGTGAGTTGTATTCCTAGGTATTTTATTTTCTTTGTAGCAATTGTGAATGGCAGTTCGTTCTTGATTTGGTTCTCTTTAAGTCTGTTATTGGTGTATAGGAATGCTTGTGATTTTTGAACATTGATTTTATATCCTGAGACTTTGCTGAAGTTGCTTATCAGTTGCAGGAGCTTTTGGGCTGAGGTGATGGGGTCTTCTAGGTATACTATCATGTCGTCTGCAAATAGAGACAATTTGGCTTCCACCTTTCCTATTTGAATACCCTTTATTTCTTTTTCTTGCCTGATTGCTCTGGCTAGAACTTCCAGTACTATGTTGAATAGAAGTGGTGAGAGAGGGCATCCTTGTCTAGTGCCAGATTTCAAAGGAATGCTTCCAGTTTTGCCCATTAAGTATGATATTGGCTGTTGGTTTGTCATAAATAGCTTTTATTACTTTGAGATATGTTCCATCAATACCAAGTTTATTGAGGGTTTTAGCATAAAGGGCTGTTGAATTTTGTCAAATGCCTTCTCTGCATCAATTGAGATAATCATGTGATTTTGTTTTGCTTCTGTTTATGTGGTGAATTACATTTATAGACTTGCGTATGTTGAACCAGCCTTGCATCCCAGGATGAATCCTACTTGATCATGATGGATAAGTTTTTAATGTGCTGTTGCAATCGGTTTGCCAGTATTTTATTGAAGATTTTGCATCTATGTTCATCATGGATATTGGCCTGAAGTTTTCTTTTTCTTGTTGAGTCTCTGCCAGGTTTTGGTATCAGGATGATGTTGGTCTCATAAAATGATTTGGGAAGGGTTCCTCTTTTGGATTATTTGGAATAGTTTCAGAAGGAATGGTACCAGATCCTCTTTGTGTGTCTGGTAGAATTCAGCTGTGAACCCATCTGGACCTGGGCTTTTTGTGTGGTAGGCTCTTAATTGCTGCCTCAACTTCAGACCTTGTTATTGGTCTATTCATAGTTTCGGCTTCCTCCTGGTTTAGGCTTGGGAGGACACAGGCATCCAGGAATTTATCCATTTCTTCCTGATTTACTAGTTTATGTGCATAGAGTTGTTTGTAGTATTCTCTGATGATGGTTTGAATTTCTGTGGAATCTGTGGTGATTTCCCTTTATCGTTTTTATTGCATCTATTTGGTTGTTCTCTCTCTTCTTTTTATCAGTCTGGCTAGTGGTCTGTCTATTTTGTTGATCTTTTCGAAAACCAGCTCTTAGATTTATTGATTTTTGAAGGGTTTTCTTGTCTCTATCTCCTTCAGTTCTGCTCTGATCTTAGTTATTTCTTGTCTTCGGCTAGGTTTTGAGCTTTTTGATCTTGCTCCTCTAGCTCTTTCAATTTTGATGATAGGGTGTCAATTTTGGATCTCTCCACTCTTCTCATGTGGGCACTTATTGCTATATATTTTCCTCTACAGACTGCTTTAAATGTGTCCCAGAGATTCTGGTACGTTGTGTCTTCATTCTCGTTGGTTTCAAAGAACTTCTTTATTTCTGCCTTCATTTCATTGTTTATCCAATCAACATTCAAGAGCCAGTTGTTCAGTTTCCATGAAGCTGTGCGGTTCTGAGTTATTTTCTGAATTCTGAGTTCCAACTTGATTGCACTATGGTCTGAGAGACTGTTTGTTATGATTTCCGTTGTTTTGCATTTGCTGAGTGCTTTACTTCCAATTATGTGGTCAATTTTGGAGTAGGTGTGATGTGGTGCTGAGAAGAATGTATATTCTGTGGATTTGGGGTGGAGAGTTCTGTAAATGTCTATCAGGTTTGCTTGTTCCAGGTCTGAGTTCAAGTCCTGGATATCCTTGTTAATTTTCTGTCTGGTTGATCTGTCTGCTATTGACAGTGGAGTGTTAAAGTCTCCCACTATTATTGTGTGGGAGTCTAAGTCCTTTGTAAGTCATTAAGAACTTGCCTTATATATCTGGGTGCTCCTACATTGGGTCCATATATATTTAGAATCGTTATCTCTTCTTGTTGTATCGATCCTTTCACCATTATGTAATGACCTTCTTTGTCCCTTTTGATCTTTGTTACTTTAAAGTCTATTTTATCAGAGATGAGAATTGCAACTCCTGCTTTTTTTTGCTCTCCATTTGCTTGGTAAATCTTCCTCCATCCCTTTATTTTGAGCCTTTGTGTATCTTTGCATGTGAGGTGGGTTTCCTGGATACAGCACACCGATGGGCTTTGGTTTTTTATCCAATTTGCCAGTCTGTGTCTTTTGATTGGTGCATTTAGCCCATTTACATTCAGGGTTAATATTGTTATGTGTGAATTTGATACTGCCATTTTGATGCTAGCTGGCTGTTTTGCCCGTTGGTTCTTGTACATTCTTCATTTTGTTTATGGTCTTTAGCATTTGGTATGCTTTTAGGATGGCTGGAACTGGATGTTTCTTTCTATGTGTAGTGCCTCTTTCAGGATCCTCCATCTTTTTATTTTGAGCCTTTGTGTATCTCTGCATTTGAGGTGGGTTTCCTGGATACAGCACACCGATGGGTTTTGGTTTTTTATCCAATTTGCCAGTCTGCGTCTTTTGATTGCTGCATTTAGCCCATTTACATTCAAGGTTAATATTGTTATGTGTGAATTTGATACTGCCATTTTGATGCTAGCTGGTTGTTTTGCCCATTGGTTCATGTACATTCTTCATTTTGTTGATGGTCTTTAGCATTTGGTATGCTTTTAGGATGGCTGGTATTGGTTGTTCCTTTCTATGTGTAGTGCCTCTTTCAGGAGCTCTTGTAAAGCAGGCCTAGTGGTGACAAAATCTCTGAGTACTTGCTTGTTCGTGAAGGATTTTATTTTTCCTTCACTTATGAAGCTCAGTTTGGCTGGATATAAAATTCTGGTTTGAAAGTTCTTTTCTTTAAGTATGTTGAATATTGGCCTCACTCTTCTGGCTTGTAGAGTCTCTGCCAAGAGATCTGCTGTGAGTCTGATGAGCTTCCCTTTGTGGGTGACCCGACCTTTCTCTCTGGCTGCCCTTAGTATTTTCTCCTTTGATTCAACTCTGGTGAATCTGACGATTATGTGCCTTGGGGTTGCTCTTCTTGCAGAGTATCTTTGTGGTTTTCTCTGTACTTCCTGGAGTTGAGTATTGACCTGTCTTGCTAGGTCTGGAAAATTTTTTTGGATAATATTCTGAAGAGTGTTTTCCAGCTTGGATTCATTCTCTTCATCACATTCTGGTACACCTATCAAACGTAGGTTTGGTCTCTTCACATAGTCCCCCATTTCTTGGAGATTTTGTTCATTCCTTTTTGTGCTTTTTCTTTAATCTTGGTTTTCATTGAGTTGATCTTCAACTTCTGATATTCTTTCTTCTGCTTGGTCAATTCGGCTGTTGAAACTTGTCCATGCTTCATGAAGTTCTCGTGTTGTGTTTTTCAGCTCCTTCAATTCATTCATCTTCCTCTCTCAGTTGTCCATTCTTGTTATCAATTCCTCGAATCTTTTTTCAAATCTTTTTTCTAGGTTCTTAGTTTCTTTGCACTGGTTTAGAACATGTTCCTTTAGCTCACTGAAGTTTCTCATTATCCACTTTCTGAAGTCTGATTCCGTCATTTCGTCACATTCATTCTCCGTCCAGCTTTGTTCCCTTGCTTGTGAGGAGTTTTGGTCCTTTTTTGGAGGTGAGGTGTTTTGGTTTTGGGTGTTTTCCTCCTTTTTGCGCTGGTTTCTTCTTATCTTTATGGATTTATCCGCCTGTCGTCTTAGTAGTTGCTGCTTTTTCAATTGGGTCTCTGTGTGGACACTGAGATTGTTGATGATGAAGTATTTCTGTTAATTAGTTTTCCCTCTAATCGTCTATCCTCTCTGCTGTATGAGTGCTGAGGTCCACTCCAGTCCCTGCTTGTCTGGGGTATACCTGCAGCAGCTGCGGAACAGTGAGGTATGATACCAGTTTCTTTTTCTGCTGCCCTTGTTCCAGAATGATGCCAGCCAAATGTCAGTCTGATTAGTCCTTTTCTGGGGTAACTCCTTGGATATACAGGGGTCAGGGAGCTGCTTGAGGAGACAGTCTGTGCTTTATAGGAGCTCCTGTGCTGAGCTGTGAGCTCCGTTGTTCATTCAGTGTTGTTGGGAGGTTGTTTATGTCTGCTGCAATAGAACTCGTAAAACACCACCCTTTCCCCCCTTAGATGCTCTGTCTCAGGGAGTTGGGGCTTTCTTTATGAGTATCTGTTGCAATTTCCTGCCCCACTAGGTGGCAGTCTATTCACTATTTGCCTGCTGGGGCTCTCACCTGCTAACGCGGTTCCGTCCTGTTTCTGCCTGTCGGAGTCTCTCTGTTATGGCAGGTTGCCTCGGCAACGGCAGGCTGCGTCAGACCTGGGCGGTACTTAAGCAGGGGTGCACTGCGTCAGCGATGGTGGATGCCCCTCCCTCACCAGGCTGCACCATCCTAGATGCCGGCAGCAAAACTCTCAGCCCCAAGCACCTCCAGTCGCCACCCTGCTTGTCCCCGTGAGCGTGGGACCCGCCGAGCCCGATCACCCAGCTTCCTGCCTCAGAGTCCGTCCTCTCTCTCTGTCTCTTCCTCTCCCCAAGCTGAAAGGTCGACTCTCTCACTGGCGCCCCAGGAGCCTGCCGCTAGCGCACTGGGATCCGTGTGATCTCCCGTGGTGCTGCCCACTACCCTGGCTCAGATCACACTTCCCAGGAAACTCCTGGTCTGGCTCATTGTCCAAGTCCCATTCAATCAGATGGACATGCCAATCTGCCCTTCCAAATCTCAGATTGCCGGTTTAACAGGGCACCCAGACCAGTGAGTTCCATGCCGGTTCCCGCTGCGGCGCCGGTGGAAGAGGCTGTGGAGGCCGGCTGCGTTAGCCGGGTGCACTAGAGTCCAGTGTCTCTCCCACACCTGGGACATTCAACACTCTGTGTGCATAAAAGGTTTATCAGAGAATGCGGCTAGGACTCACCCTCTGCGCCTTCACCGAGAGCTGCAAACCTGAGTCGCCTCTACGACGCCATCTTGCCCTCCACACCTAGGTGTGCATTATTTAGTAAGGCTCTGAATGAGGGGATAAAAGTATATTCTGATTATTTCCCCAGATGTGTATATTTAGTGAAGCTCTCAATGTGTGGCTATAGGAAAGAGACTTCTAACTCTTCCTCAGGTGTGCATTATTCAGTGATTCTCTGAATTAGTGGCCATAAATAATAGGCTCAGGATTATATCAAAAGAGTGTAATATTTAGTGAGGCTGTGAAAGAGGAGCAATACGAAATTGACTTCTAATTACTTCACCTGTGCGTTATTCACTGTGTGTCTGAATGAGTAAGAAGACTCCCATTATTCTCCATGTGTGCATTATTCAAAAAGGTTCTGTATGAGTGTCCATACCAAGTAGACTCCTGACACTACCACAGGTGTGTCTTACACAGCGATACCCAGAATTAGAGCTTGTATGAAAGAGAGTCCTGACTATCACCCAGGTGTGAATCATTCAAAAAGGCACTTTATTTGTGGCTATCTAAAAATGCGACCTGATTACTTCATAGAATTTTATTATTCACTGAAACATTAAATGAGATACCATATTAAATATGCTCCTGAGTATTGCTCCATTGTGAATTATTCAATAAGATTTTAAATGAGTGGTAGTATAAAATAGAATTCTGAGGATTCCACAGGTATGTATCACTCAGGTAGGCACAGAATGAGTGGCCATATAAAAAAATGCTCTACTATTACTCTGGTGTTCATTATATAGTGAGGCTCTAAATGTTGGGCTACATGAAGTAGACTCTTAACTCTTCCTCAGGTGTATATTATTGAATGAGACTCTGAATAAGAGGGCATAAAAAAAGAGACTCTTGTGTATTTTTTAGGTGTGAATTACTTACAGAGACGCTGAATGTGTAGCCATTTGAAGTATACCCTTGACTATTTCTGAGGGGAGTATTACTCACAAAGAACCTGAACGAGTGGCCATGTGTAAGAGTTTCCTGACTTATCAGATATACATATTGTTCACTGAAACACTGAAAGAGTGGCCTTATGAAAGAGACCTCATTTTTCTCCACAGGTGTGCATTAATTGTGGGCTCTACAAACGAATCACCATATGGAATAGACTAGTGATTTTTCCGCGTATTTGCAGTATTCAATGAGGTTCTGTATGTGTGTCCATATTAAATAGACTCCGGACTATCACACATATGTGTATCATTCACGGAGCTGCTTAATTTTGGCTTACCTTCAATAGGGTCCTGACTACTCCAGAGCTGTATATTATGCACTGAAACTGAATGAGAGGCCATATAAAATTGAGTCTTTACTATTGCCCCATTGTGCACTATTTGGTAATGTGGTGATTCAGTGGCCATGTGACATGGACTCTGACTATTCCCAAGGTGTGTATACTTCAGTGAAATTCTGAGCGAGTGACCACAAAAAATAGACTCCTGACTATCCTATTGATGATTCCTCAGCTTTGTAATTTCCACTCAGTCGCTGGTTGAAAGGTCATATCAAATATTCTAGAAACTATTCCCCAAGTGTGCATTATTCTGTGAGTCTCTGAATCAGTGGCTATATATAATAGCATCCTGAGTATTTCCCAGATTCATATGATTCTTCTCTGAGGATCTGAATAAGTGGCCATGTGAAATAAACTCCTCAGTTTTCCATAGCTCTGTATTATTCTCTGAGGTTCTGAATGAGTGGCCATAAAATAGAGACTCCCAAGTACTCCTCAGGCATGCGTTTTTACATTCCACCCTAAATAAGTGGTTACACGAAATAGAATCCCGGATTATTACAAGGTGTATGTTATTCAGTTAGCCTCTGAAGATGTTGCTGTACGAAATAGAATTCTGACTGTAATACAGGTGTTCCTTATTCAATGAAGCTCTGAAATCGATACCATAGAAAATATCGTCTTGAGCATTTTCCAGGTATGTATTATTCACTGAGGCTCTGAAACTTTGGCCATATTAAATTGTTTCCTAACTAGTCCACAGGTTTTTAAAACTGACTCTGACTCTGAATATTTGGGCACATGGAATAGACTAGTGACTCTTCAAAAGTTCTGTATTACTCACTCGGGCTTTGATTTTGCGGCCATATAAAAAAGAATAGTGTCTATTCCACACGTTTGCATTATTCCATGAGGCTGGAAATAAGAGGGTAAATAAAGTGGACTCCTAACACTTCCCCAGGTGTGTAATTCTTAGTGAGGCTCTTCTTGTGTCACCATATGAAACACAATGCTCTCTATATTAAATATTCGTTTTATTCAGTGAATCTCTGAATTAGTGGCTATAGGAATAGACTGCAGAGTACTGCACATTTGTGCATTATTCACTGAGGTTACGAGTCAGTGGCCATATAAAATGGAATCCTGATAAATACACATATTCCCATTATCCACTAAGGCTATGAATGAGTGTCTAAATGAAATATACTCCTGGATACTCCACAGGTGTGCAATATCATCGAGGCTCTGAATGAATGTCCATCGAAAATAGACTCAAATTATTCTCCATGTGTGCATTATTCAGTGAGTCTCTCAATATGTGTCTACATTAAATAGACTCCTGACTATCACCCAGGTGTGTATTATTCAGTGAGTCTCTCAATATGTGTCTACATTAAATAGACTCCTGACTACAATTATTCAGTTTACACTGAATGAGTGGACATGAAAAGTCTCCTGACATTCCAGGTGTGCATTATTTAGTGAGACTCTGAATGAGGGATAAAAGTAAATCCTGATTATTTCCCCAGATGTGTACATTTAGTGAGGCTCTCAATGAGTGGCCATAAAAGAGACTTCTGACTATTCCACAGGTGTGCATTATTCACTGAGGCTCTGAATGAATGTCCATCGAAAATAGACTCAAATTATTCTCCATGTGTGCATTATTCAGTGAGGCTGTGAAAGAGGGCCATATGAAACAGACTTCTAATTACTCCACATGTGCGTTATTCACTGTGTGTCTGAATGAGTAGCTTTAAGACATAGACTCACCATTATTCTCCATGTGTGCATTATTCAAGGTTCTGTATGAGTGTCCATATAAAATAGACTCCTGACCCCCATGTATTACAGCGATACCAGAATTAGAGTTCATATGAAATAGACTCCTGACTATCACCCAGGTGTGTATCATTCAGGAAGGCACTTAATTCTTGGCTATCTAAAAATGAGACCTGATTACTCCATAGAAGTTTATTATTCACTGAAACATTAAATGAGAGACCATATAAAATAGACTCCTGACTATTGCTCCATTGTGGATTATTCAAAAAGTTTCTAAATGAGTGGTAGTACAAAATAGAATCCTGAGGATTCCACAGGTGTGTATCATTCAGGTAGGCACAGAATGAGTGGCCATATATAAAAATGCTCTACAATTACCCTGGTGTGCATTATTCACTGAGGCCCTAAATGAGTGGCTACATAGACTTTAACTCTTCCCCAGGTGTGTATTATTGAATGAGACCCTAACTAATTGGGCATAAAAAAAGTCTCGTGTATTGCCCAGGTGTGCATTACTTACAGAGACTCTGAATGGGTAGCCATTTGAAGTACACCCTTGACTATTTCTGAGGGGAGTATTATTCACAGAGGCCCTGAACGAGTGGCCATGTGAAAGAGATTCCTGACTTATCAAATAAACATATTATTCACAGAAACAATGAAGCATGGTTTTATAAAATTGACCCCATTTTACTCCAGTGGTGTGCGTTATTTTTTGACACTTCAAACGAATCACCATATGAAATACACTACTGATTATTCCCCACATGTTCAGTATTCGAAGAGGCTCTGTGTGAGTGTCCATATGAAATATTCTCCTGACTATCACACATGTGTGTATCATTTACAAAGCTGCTTAATTTGGGGCTACCTTAAATAGGGCCCTGACTACTCCACAGCTATTTATTATGCACTGAAGCTCTGAATAAGAGGCTATATGAAATAGAATCTATACTATTGCCCCATTGTGCATTATTCGGTAGTGCTCTGATTGAGTGGCCTTATGAGGCGGACTCTGTCTATTCCCAAGCTGTGTATTTTTCCATGAGTTTCTAAACAATGACCACATAAAATAGACTCCTGACTGTATGCTCTTGACTATTTATCTGCTGTGCTTTTTTCACTGTGTCGCTAGGTGAACGGTCATATCAAGTAGTCTGCAGATTATTCCCCAGGTGTGCATTATTCAGTGAGTCTCTGAATCAGTGGCTATATATAATGGAATCCTAAGTATTTTCGAGATATATATTATTCTTCACTGAGGTTCTGAAAAAGTGGCCATGAGAAATACACTCCGGAATTCTCCATAGGTCTGTATTATTCCTTGAGGCTCTGAATGATTGGCCATGAAATAGAGACTCCTGAATACTCCTCAGGCATGTGTTTTTACATTCGGCTCTAAATTAGTGGCTATACAAAATAGAATCCTGACTTTTCTTTAGGTGTGTGTTATGCAGTTTGGCTCTGAATGTGTGGCTACACAAAATAGAATTATGACTACAATAAAGGTGTTTTATATTCAATGTAGCTCTGAAACATGTGCCACATGTAATAGCGTCCTGAGTATTCCCCAGATATTTATTATTTGCAGAGGCTCTGAAACTTTGGACATATGAAATTGTTTACTGACTAGTCCACAGGTGTGTATTTTTTACTCTGACTCTGAATATTTGTGCATATGGAATAGACTAGTGACTACTCCAAAGTTGTCTATTACTCACTCAGGCTTTGATTTTGTGGGCATGTAAAATAGACTAGTGTCCATTTGTCACGTGTGCATTATTCCCCGAGGCTGTACATGAAAGGTTATATAAAGAAGATTTCTAACACTTCCCCAGGTGTGTATTACTCTGTTAGGCTCTTCTTGTGTGACCATATGAAACAGAATGCTGTCCATCTTAAATATTTGTATTATTCAGTGAATCTCAGAATGAGTGGCTATAGGGAATAGACTGCAGAGTACTGCACATTTGTGCATTATTCACTGAGGTTACGAATCAATGACCATGTGAAACGGAATCCTGATAAATACACATATTCCCATTATCCACTAAGGCTATGAATGAGTGTCTAAATGAAATATACTCCTGGATACTCCACAGGTGTGCAATATCATCGAGGCTCTGAATGAATGTCCATCGAAAATAGACTCCAAATTATTCTCCATGTGAGTATTATTCAGTGAGGCTTAGAAGATGTGGCCATGTTTATTAAATTTCTTACTATATCAGGGGTCTCTCTCATTCACTGAGTCTCTCAATATGTGTCTACATTAAATAGACTCCTGACTGCACCACGTTATTCAGTGACAATCCGAATGAGAGGCCACTTGTAAAATTCTCCTGACTATTTCACAGGTGTGCATTATTTAGTGAGACTCTGAATGAGGGGATAAAAGTAAATCCTGATTATTTCCCCAGATGTGTACATTTAGTGAGGCTCTCAATGAGTAATTTATTAAAGAGACTTCTGACTATTCCTCTGGTGTGCATTATTCAGTGCTTCTCAGAAACAATGGCCATAAATAATAGGCTTCATATTATATCAAAAGTGTGTAATGTTCTGTGGGCCTGTGAAAGAGGAGCCATATGAAATTGACTTCTAATTACTCCACATGTGCGTTATTCGCTGTGTGTCTGAATGAGTAGCCGTATGAAATAAACTCGTCATTATCCAGCATGTGTGCATTATTCAAAAAGTTTCTGTATGAGTGACCATACCAAGTAGACTCCTGACACTACCACAGGTGTGTATTACTCAGCGATACCCAGAATTAGAGCTTATGAAAGAGAGTCCTGACTATCACCCAGGTGTGTATCATTCAGGAAGGCACTTAATTCAAGGCTGTCTAAAAATGCGACATGATTTCTCCATAGAAGTTTATTATTACTGAAACATTTAATGAGAGACCATTTAAAGTAGACTTCTGACTATTGCTCCATTGTGAATTATTCAATAAGATTTTAAATGAGTGGTAGTAC
>CM038401.1:137117026-137161627 GCA_021498475.1 Saguinus midas | reverse complement strand
GTTGCTGCCGATAACACGTGACCAGTGATGACTTCCTCCTGCACATTTCCTCCATCTCTGAACCACAGTGGACTAGCCGCATGGAGGGTGCACACTTAATGTTACTATGTGCTGAGGGACGTCCTGCCGGATGGCTGAGCTTGTAAATATCCCAGTTGTGAGTAAGAGCTTCTGAAGCTCCACAGCCTGACTGGAAATTTATTTTTATTTTTAAATTGCAACATTAGTTGTCTGCTCAACACTCACTGGTTTCATGCCTCACTCAGAAGTAACTGCACAATTCTAGGGCATCCACAGGAACCTATAGGTTTTGCCTGCCCCTGCCCCTGGCTGGCTGATCTCCAAACCTCTCCCTGGCTTCCTGCTGAGGGGCTCTGGCGCTCCTGCCTCTCTTATCCTGCTCCCCCAAGCCCTTTTGCTTTGCTCTGCTCTTCCAGGCAGCTCCTCCCAAGACTGGACCCTATTTAAGGTAGCCAAATTAAGCAGCTCCGTGAATGATACACACATGTGTGATAGTCAGGAGACTATTTGATATGGACACTCATACAGAACTTATTTGAATACTGCAGATGTGGAATAATCACTAGTGTATTTCATATGCTGATTCGTTTGGAAGTCAAAAATAACACACTTTTTAGTAAAATGGGGTCTATTTCATAAAACCATGCTTTCAGAGTTTCTGTGAATAATATGTATATCTGATAAGTCAGAAATCTCTTTCACATGGCCAGTCATTCAGGGCTCTGTGAATAATACTCCCTCAGAAATAGTCAAGGGTGTACTTAAGCTACACATTCAGAGTCTCTGTAAGTAATGCACACCTGGGCAATACATGAGTCTTTGTGCCCACTTAGTCAGAGTCTCATTCAATACACATGGGAAGAGTTAAGAGTCTACTATGTAGCCCATTTAGATTCAATAATGCACACCAGAGTAACAGGAGCATTTTTTATATGGCTCATTCTTTGCCTACCTGAATGATACCCTGTGGGAATTTCAGGATCTATTTCATATAATAACTCATAAAATACTAGGTGAATGAAATAACATACTTACTGTATTCAGAAATTTTCAGTTCAGTTTCACCTGGAAGAATGCATAGATAAGCTATTCATGCACATCTTTTACAACTCAAGCAAGAGGAAATATCAAATGTTCATAGTACACAGGGAATAATCACAATATTGCAATATTTTCTGTGCAGAACAAAGAAGAATCTGGAATTATTTTTTATACTACCACTCATTTAGAACTATTGAATAATTCACAATGGAGCAATAGTCAGGAGTCTATTTATAAGTCTCATTTAAGTTTCAGTGAATAATGAATTTCTATGGAGTAATCAGGTCGCATTTTTAGATAGCATGAATTAAGTGCCTTCCTGAATGATACACACCTGGGTGATAGTCAGGAGTCTTCATTTACTCAAATTCTGGGTATCTGTGTAATACACACTGTGGAGTGTCAGGAGTCTATGGTATGGACACTCATACAGAACCTGTTTTGAATAATGCACACATGGAATAATGAGAGTTTATTTCATGGCTATTCATTCAGACAACAGTGAATAACGCACATGTGGAGTAATTAGAAGTAAATTTCATATGGCTCTTTCACAGCCTCACTGAATATTACACACTTTTGATATAATCTGAGTCTATTTTATGGCCACTCATTCAGAGAATCACTGAATAATGCACACCTGAGGAAATAGTCAGAAGTCTCTTTTATAGCCACTCATTGAGAGCCTCACTAAATGTACACATCTGGGGAAATAATCAGGATTTATTTATCCTCATTCAGAGTCTCACTAAATAATGCACACCTGTGAAATAGTCAGGAGAATTTTACAAGTGGCCTCTCATGGAGTCACTGAATAACGTGGGTAGTCAGGAGTCTATTAATGTAGACACATATTGAGAGACTCAGTGAATGAGAGAGACCTGATATAGTAAGAATCTAAAATATGGCCACTCTTCTAAGCCTCACTGAATAATACCCACCTGGAGAATAATTTGGAGTCTATTTTGATGGACATTCATTCAGAGCCTCATGAATAATGCACACCTGTGGAGTAGCCGAGTTTATTTTATTTAGACACTCATTCATAGCCTCAGTAATATGCACGTGGATTCATCAGGATTCCATTTCATATATGGCTGATTCGTAACCTCAGTGAATAATGCACAAATGAAGTACTCAGTGTCTATTCATATAGCCACTCATTCTGAGATTCACTGAATAATACAAATATTTAAGATGGACATCATCTGTTCATATGGTCACACAGAAGAGCCTCACTGAGTAATACACACCTGGGGAAACTGACTAATTTGGTGTAGTCAGGAGTCTTTTTCATGTTTACACATATTCAGAGCCTCAGTGAATAAGACAGAACTTTGCATCAGTGAGGAATCTCATTAATATGGCCACTCTTAGCCTCAGTGAAGAATACCCACCTGGAAAATGATTTGGAGTCTATTTTCGATGGAAATTCATTCAGAGCCTCTGTGAAAAATGCACACCTGTGGAGTAGGCAGGAGTTTTTTATATTTGGACACTCATTCATAGCCTTAGTGGATAATATGCACGTGTGGACTAGTGAGGATTCCATTTAATATGGCCAGTGACTCATAACCTCAGTGAAGAATGCAAAATATAGAGTGCTCAGCAGTCTATTTCATATAGCCACTAATTCAGAGATTCACTGAATAATACGAAAATTTAAGATAGAGCATTGTGTTTCATATGGTCACACAAGAAGAACCTCACTAAGAATTACACAACTGGGGAAGTGTTAGGAGTCTAATTTATACATCCTCCCATTTCCAGCCTCAGGGAATAACGCACACGTGTGAAATATACTCTATTCTTTTGTATATGGCCACAAAATCAAAGCCCGAATGAGTAATAAAGAACTTTTTAGAGTCACTAGTCTATTCCATGTGCCCAAATATTCAGAGTCAGAGTCAATTATACACACCTGTGGACTAGTGAGGAAACAATTTCATATGGCCAAAGTTTCAAAGCCTCAGTGAATAATACATGCCTGGATAATACTCAGGACGATATTTTCTCTTTCATTGATTTCAGAGCTTCATTGAATAAGAAACACCTGTATTATAGTCAGAATTCTATTTTGTATAGCAACAACTTCAGAGACTAACTGAATAACACACCATGGAAAAAGTCAGGAATCTATTTTGTATAGCCACTCATTTAGAGCTGAATGCAAAAACGAATGCCTGAGCAGTATTTGGGAGTCTCTATTTTATGGACTCTCATTCAGATCCTCAGAGAATTATACAGACCTAAGAAAAGTCATGAATGTATTTTACATGGCCACTTATTCAGATCCTCAGTGAAGAATCATATATATCTGGAAAATACTCAGGATTCTATTATATATAGCCACTGTTTCAGAGACTCACTTAATAATGCACACTTGAGGAATAGTTTGGAGAATATTTAATATGACCTTTCAACCAGCGACTCAGTGAAAATTACACAGCTGAGATATAGACAAGAAGATAGAGTCAGGAGTCTATTTTATGTGGTCACTCACTCAGAAACTCACTGAGGAATACACACCTTGGAAATAGTCAGAGTCCATGTCACATGGCCAGTCAATCACAACATTCCCGAAAAATGCACAATGGGGCAATAGTAAGGAGTCAATTTTATATGGCCTCTCAATCAGAGCTTCAGTGCAGCTGTGGAGTAGTCAGGACCCTATTTAAGGTAGCCCAAATTTAAGCAGCTCCGTGAATGATACACACATGTCAGAGGAGACTATTTATGAACACTCATACAGAACTTTTGAATACTGCACATGTGGGAATAATCACTAGTCTACTCATATGTTGATTCGTTTGGACAAAATAATGCACACCTGTGGAGAACAATTAGTCTATTTCATAAGGCCACTCTTTCAGTGAACAATATGTATATCTGATAAGTCAGGAATCTACATGGCCACTAATTCAGGGCCTCTGTGAATAATACTCCTCAGATATAGTCAAGTCTCTTCAAATGGCTACACATTCAGTCTCTATAATAATTCCTGGGCAATACAAGAGTCTCTTTTGCCACAGTCAAGTCTCATTCAATAATACACAGCTTGGGAAGAGTTAAGTCTACTTCATAGCCAACATTTAGAGCCTCACTGAATAATGCACACCAGAGTAATAGTCGAGCATTTTTTTATGGTTACTCATTCTTTGCCTACCTGAATGATACTGTGGAATCCTCAGGATTCTATTTTATTTTATAATTTTAACTCATAAATAAATGTTTTGTGATTATGCAAATAACATATATGCACTGTGATTCAAAGAAATTTTCATACAGTTCAGTTAAATCACCTGGAAACACATGCATAGATAACTGTATTCATATGTCACATCCTTTTCACAATCATATGTCAATGTGGGGATAGTCATTTTAAGTGCTCATTTAGTACACATGAATTAACTACTAATTTTGTGCATTATATGTATATCACAGATAATTTGATAGGACACATGGAGTCTCTTTATATACACTCATTTAGAATCTATTGAATAATTCACAATGGAGCAAGTCAGGAGTCTATTTATAGTCTCTCATTTAATGTTTCAGTGAATAATGAATTTTATGAGTAATCAGGTCGCATTTTTAGATAGTCATGAATTAAGTGCCTTCCTGAATGATACACACCTGGGTGATAGTCAGGAGTCTTCATTTACTCAAATTCTGGGTATCTGTGTAATACACACTGTGGAGTGTCAGGAGTCTATGGTATGGACACTCATACAGAACCTGTTTTGAATAATGCACACATGGAATAATGAGAGTTTATTTCATGGCTATTCATTCAGACAACAGTGAATAACGCACATGTGGAGTAATTAGAAGTAAATTTCATATGGCTCTTTCACAGCCTCACTGAATATTACACACTTTTGATATAATCTGAGTCTATTTTATGGCCACTCATTCAGAGAATCACTGAATAATGCACACCTGAGGAAGTCAGAAGTCTCTTTCCTATAGCCACTCATTGAGAGCCTCACTAAAGTACACACCTGAAATAATCAGGATTTAATTTTATTCCCTCATTCAGAGTCTCACTAAATAATGCACACCTGTGAAATAGTCAGGAGAATTTTACAAGTGGCCTCTCATTCGAATGTCACTGAATAAGTGCAGTCAGGAGTCTATTAATGTAGAGACATATTCAGAGACTCAGTGAGTGAGAGACCCTGATATAGTAAGGAATCTAATTAATATGGCCACATCTTCTAAGCCTCACTGAATAATACACCTGGAGAATAATTTGAGTCTATTTTCGATGGACATTCATTCAGAGCCTCGACGAATAATGCACACCTGTGGAGTAGCCAGTTTATTTTATTTAGACACTCATTCATAGCCTCAGTGATATAACACGTGGATTAGTCAGGATTCCATTCATATGGCCATTGATTCATAACCTCAGTGAATAATGCACAAAAAAGTACTCAGCAGTCTATTCCATATAGCCACTCATTCTGAGATTCTGAATAATACAAATATTTAAGATGGACATCATCTGTTCATATGGTCACACAGAAGCCTCACTGAGTAATACAAACCTGGGGAAGTGTTAGTCTACTTATATAACTCTCATTTACAGCTCAGGGAATAATGCACTGTGAATAGACACTAGTCTATTTTATATGGCCACAAAATCAAAGCCTGGTGAGTAATACAACTTTGGAATAGTCACTAGTCTATTCCATATGCCAAATATTCAGAGTCAGAGTCAATAATACACACTGTGGACTAGTCAGTAAACAATTTCATATGGCCAAAGTTTTAGAGCCTCAGTGAATAATACATACCTGAATAGGACGCTATTACATATGGCACTATTTCAGAGCTCATTGAATAAAAAACACCTGTGTAGTCATAATTCTATTTTGTAGCCACATATTCAGAGCCAAACTGATAACACATAAAGAAAAGTCAGGATTCTATTTCGTGTAGCCACTCATTAGAGCTGAATGTAAAAACATGCCTGGAGTATTCAGGGTCTATTTTATGGCCAATCATTCAGAGCCTCAGAATAATACAGACCTATGGAAAATTCAGGGGTGTATTTCATGGCCACTATTCAGAACCTCAGTGAAGATCATATATATCTGGAAAATACTCAGGATTCTATATATATAGCCACTGATTCAGAGACTCACTGAATAATGCACATGGAATAGTCTGAGATTTTGATATGACCGTTCAGCGACACAGTGAAAATTAACAGCAGAGAAATAGTCAAAATACAGTCAAGTCTATTTTATGGGTCACTCATTAGAAACTCACTGAAAAATACACACCTGGGGAATAGTCAGAGTCATGTGGAACTCAATCAGAGCATTACAGAATAATGCACAATGTGGAAATAGTAAAAATTCTATTTATAATCTGTTTCATAAGTTCACCAATAAACAGCTGTGGGTAGTCAGGACCTATTTAAGGTAGCCCCAAATTAGCAGCTCATATGATACACACATGTGTGATAGTCAGGAGACTATTGATATGGACACTCATAGAACCTCTTCAAATACTGCACATGTGGGAATAATTACTAGTGTATTTTATATGGTGATTCGTTTGGAGTCAAAAAATAATGCATACCTGTGGAGTAAAATGGGGTCTATTTCATAAAACCATGCTTTCAGTTTCTGTGAATAATATGTATATCTGATAAGTCAGGAATCTCTTTCACATGGCCACTCATTCAGGGCCTCTGTGAATAATACTCCTGGAAAATAGTCAGTGTATTCTTGTGGCACATTCAGAGTCTCTGTGAATAAAACACCTGTAATAGTCAGAATTCTATTTTATAGCCATCATCAGAGTCAAATATTACATACACATTGAAAAGTTAAGGATTTTATTTCATATAGCCACTCATTTAGAGAGCAATGAAAAATGCATAGTATTCGGAGTCCCTATTTTATTGCCAATCATTCAGAGCCTCGAGGAATAATACAGACCTATGGAAAATTCAGGCGTGTATTTCACATGGCCACTTATTCAGAACCTCAGTGAAGACTCATATATATCTGGAAAATACTCAGAATTCTACTATATATAGCCACTGATTCAGAGACTAACTGAATAATGCACATCTGGGGAATAGTCTGCAGATTATTTGATATGACCGTTCACCCAGCGACACAGTGAAAAATTAACAGCAGAGAAATAGTCAAGAGCATACAGTCAGGAGTCTATTTTATGCGGTCACTCATTTAGAAACTCACTGAAAAATACACACTTTGGGAATAGTCGGAGTCCGGGTCATAAGGGAACTCAATCAGAGCATTACAGAATAATGCACAATGTGGAAATAGTAAAAATTCTATCTTATATAGCTTCTGTTTCATAGCTTCAGTTCATAATAAACAGCTGTGGAGTAGTAAGGAACCTATTTAAGGTAGCCCCAAATTTAGCAGCTTCATATATGATACACACATGTGTGATAGTCATGAGACTATGTGATATGGACACTCATACAGAACCTCTTCAAATACTGCACATGTGGGGAAAAATTACTAGTGTATTTTATATTTTGATTCGTTTGGAGAGTCAAAAAATAACGCATACCATTGGAGTAAAATGGGGTCTATTTCATAAAACCATGCTTTCGGTGTTTCTGTGAATAATATGTATATCTGATAAGACAGGAATCTCTTTCACATGGCCACTCATTCAGGGCCTCTGTGAATAATACATACCTGGAAAATACTCAGCATGATATTTCTTGTGGCATCAATTTCAGAGCTTCATTGAATAAGGAACACCTGTATTATAGTCAGAATTCTATTTCCTATAGCAACATCATCAGAGTCAAACTGATTAACATACACATTGAAAAAAGTAAGGATTTTATTTCATATAGCCACTCATTTAGAGCCGAATGTAAAAACACATGACTGAGAAGTATTCAGGAGTCTCTATTTTATGGCCACTCATTCAGAGCCTCAGAGAATAATGCAGACCTATGGAAATTCAGGACTGTATTTCCCATGGCCACTTATTCAAACCCTCAGTGAAAAATCATATGTGTCTGAAAAATACTCAGGATTCTATTATATATAGCCACTGATTCAGAGACTAACTGAATAATGCACACTTGAAGAATTGTTTGGAGAATATTTGATATGAACTTTTAACCAGTGACTCAGTGGAAATTACACAGCTGATAGTCAAGAGGATAGAGTCAGGAGACTATTTTATGTGGTCACTCGCTCAGAATCTCACTGAAGAATACACACCTTGGGAATAGTCAGAGTCCATGTCACATGGCCAGTCAATCACAACATTACCGAATAATGCACAATTAGGCAATAGTAAAGAGTCAATTTTATATGGCCTCCCATTCAGAGCTTCAGTGCATAATATACAGCTGTGGAGAAATCAGGACCCTATTTAAGGTAGGCCAAAATTAAGCAGCTCCCTGAATGACATACACATGTGTAATGTTCAGGAGACTATTTGCTATGGACACTCATACAGAACCTCATCGAATACTGCACATGTGGGGAATAATCAGTAGTCTATTTCATATGTTGATTAGTTTGAGATCAAAATAACGCACACTGTGAAGAAAATGAGGTCTATTTAATAAAGCCACTCTTTCAGTGTTTCAGTGAACAATATGTATATATGATAAGTCAGGAATCTCTTTCACATGGCCACTGTTCAGGGCCTCTGTGAATAATACTCCCTCAGAAGTAGTCAAGGGTCTACTTCAAATGGCTACACATTCAGCATCTCTGTAAGTAATTCACACCTGCAATAATACACAAGAGTCTCTTTTTATGCCCAATTAGTCAGAGTCTCATTCAATAATACACACCTGGGAATAGTCAGAGTCCATGTCACATGGCCAGTCAATCACAACATTACCGAATAATGCACAATTAGGCAATAGTAAAGAGTCAATTTTATATGGCCTCTCATTCAGAGCTTCAGTGCTTAATATACAGCTGTGGAGTAATCAGGACCCTATTTAAGGTAGGCCAAAATTAAGCAGCTCCGTGAATGATACACACATGTGTGATATTCAGGAGACTATTTGCTATGGACACTCATACAGAACCTCATCGAATACTGCACATGTGGGGAATAATCAGTAGTCTATTTCATATGTTGATTAGTTTGGAGATCCAAAAATTAACGCACACTTCTGAAGAAAAATGAGGTCTATTTCATAAGGCCACTCGTTCAGTGTTTCAGTGAACAATATGTATATATGATAAGTCAGGAATCTCTTTCACATGACACTCATTCAGGGTCTCTGTGAATAATACTCCCCTCAGAAGTAGTCAAGGGTCTACTTCAAATGGCTACACATTCAGCATCTCTGTAAGTAATTCACACCTGGGTAATACACAAGTGTCTCTTTTTTATGCCCAATTAGTCAGAGTCTCATTCAATAGTACACACCTGGGAAACAGTTTAGAGTCTACTTCATGTAGCCTAACATTTAGAGCCTCACTAAATAATGCAAAGCAGAGTAATATTAGAGCATTTTTTATAGGGCCACACATTCTGTTCCTAGCTGAATGATACACACCTGTAGAATCCCCAGGATTCCATTTTATACTACAACTCATTTAGAATCTTATTGAATAATTCACAAAGGAGCAATAGTCTGGAGTCTATTTTATATCATCTCTCATTTAAAGTTTCAGTGAATAATGAACTTCTATGCAATAAACTGGTCGCATTTTAGGTAGCCACGAATTGAGTGCCTTCCTGAATGATACACACCTGGGTGATACACAGGAGTCTATTTCATACGAACTCTAATTCTGGTTATCGCTGTGTAATACACATTTTTGGTAGTGTCAGGAGTCTACTTAGTGTGGACACTCATACAGAACCTTTTTGAATAATGCACACATGGGGATTAATGACGAGTTTATTTCATACGGCGACACATTCAGACACACAGTGAATAACGAACCTGTGGAGTAATTAGAAGTCAATTTCATATGGCTCCTCTTTCACAGCCTCACTGAATATTATACACTTTTTATATAATCTGGAGCCTATTATTTATGGCCACTCATTCAGAGAATAACTGAATAATACACACCTGAGGAAGAGTCAGAATTCTCTTTCCTATAGCCACTCATTGAGAGCCTCACAAAATGTACACATCTGGAGAAATAATCAGGATTTAATTTTATACCCTCATTCAGAGTCTCACTAAATAACACACACTTGTTATTTTTCTTTTTCTTTTTTTTAAATTTTTATTGCATTATAGGATTTAGGGTATATGTGTAGAACGTGCAAAATAGTTCCATAGGTACCCACATGGCAGTGTGTTTTGCTGCCTTCCTCCCCTTCACCTACACTTTGCATTCATCCCCAGGCTATCCCTCCCCAGCCCCCCTGCTGTCCCTCACCCATTCCCCCAATAGACCCCAGTGTATAGTAGACCACCTCTCTGTGTCCATGTGTTCTCATTTTTTCACCCAAATCTGAGTGAGTATATGCGGTATTTCTTTTTCTGTTCTTGTGTCAGTTTGCTGAGAATGATGTTCTCCAGATTCATCCATGTCCTTACAAAGGACACAAACTCATCATTTTTGATTGCTGCATAATATTCCATGGTGTATATATGCCACATTTTCCCAGTCCAGTCTCTCATCGATGGGCATTTGGGTTGGTTCCAGTTCTTTGCTATTGTAAACAGTGCTGCAATGAACATTCGTGTGCATGTGTCCTTATAGTAGAACGATTTATAGTTCTTTGGATATATACGCAGTAATGGGATTGCTGGGTCAAATGAAATTTCTATTTCTAGGTCCCTGAGGAAAGCCACACTGTCTTCCACAATGGTTGAACTAATTTACACTCCCACCAACAGTGTAAGAGTGTTCCTATTTCTCCACATCCTCTCCAGCATCTGCTGTCTCCAGATTTTTTAATGATCGCCATTCTAACTGGCGTGAGATGGTATCTAAATGTGGTTTTGATTTGCATCTCTCTAATGACCAGTGATGATGAGCATTTTTTCATGTGTTTGTTGGCCTCATGTACGTCTTCTTTTGGAAAGTGTCTGTTCATATCCTTTGCCCATTTTGAATGGCTTGTTTGAAATCTGTTTGAGTTCTTTGTAAATTCTGGATATCAGCCCTTTGTCAGATGTGTAAACTGCAAGATTTTTTCCCATTCTGATGGTTGCCGATTCACTCTAGTGACTGTTTCTTTTGCGTGCAGAAGCTGTGGAGTTTGATTAGGTCCCATTTGTCTATTTTGGCTTTTGTTGCCAATGCTTTTGGTGTTTTGTTCATGAAGTCCTTGCCTACTCCTATGTCCTGAATGGTTTTGCCTAGATTTTCTTCTAGGGTTTTTATGGTGTCAGGTCTTACGTTTAAGTCTTTAATCCATCTGGAGTTAATTTTAGTGTAAGGTGTCAGGAAGGGGTCCAGTTTCTGCTTTCTGCACATGGCTAGCCAGTTTTCAACACCATTTATTAAATAGGAATCCTTTCCCCATTGCCTTGTTTTGTCTGGTTTATCAAAGATAATATGGTTGTAGATATGTTGTGTTGCCTCCGATGCTTCTGTTCTGTTCCATTGGTCTATATCTCTGTTTTGGTACCAGTACCATGCTGTTTTGATTACTGTAGCCTTGTAGTATAGTTTGAAGTCTGGTAGTGTGATGCCTCCCGCTGTGTTTTTTCTTTTGCTTAGAATTGACTTGGCTATGCGGGCTCTTTTTGGTTCCATATGAAATTCATGGTGGTTTTTTCAGTTCTGTGAAGAAATTCAATGGTAGTTTGATGGGGATAGCATTGATTGTGTAAATTACTTTGGGCAGTATAGCCATTTCACTGATATTGATTCTTCCTAACCACGAACATGGAATGTTTCTCCATCTGTTTGTGTCTCTCTTATTTCGTTGAGCAGTTGTTTGTAGTTTTCCTTAAAGAGGTCTTACAGTCCTAGTGAGTTGTATTCCTAGGTATTTTATTTTCTTTGTAGCAATTGTGAATGGCAGTTCGTTCTTGATTTGGTTCTCTTTAAGTCTGTTATGGCTGTATAGGAATGCTTGTGATTTTTGCACATTGATTTTATATCCTGAGACTTTGCTGAAGTTGCTTATCAGTTGCAGGAGCTTTTGGGCTGAGGTGATGGGGTCTTCTAGGTATACTATTATGTCGTCTGCAAATAGAGACAATTTGGCTTCCACCTTTCCTATTTAAATACCCTTTATTTCTTTTTCTTGCCTGATTGCTCTGGCTAGAACTTCCAGTACTATGTTGAATAGAAGTGGTGAGAGAGGGCATCCTTGTCTAGTGCCGGTTCAAGGGAATGCTTCAGTTTTGCCCATTAAGTATGATATTGGCTGTTGGTTTGTCATAAATAGCTTTTATTACTTTGAGATATGTTCCATCAATACCAAGTTTATTGAGGGTTTTAGCATAAAGGGCTGTTGAATTTTGTCAAATGCCTTCTCTGCGTCAATTGAGATAATCATGTGGTTTTTGTTTTGCTTCTGTTTATGTGGTGAATTACATTTATAGACTTGCGTATATTGAACCAGCCTTGCATCCCCGGATGAATCCTACTTGATCATGATGGATAAGTTTTTAATGTGCTGTTGCAATCGGTTTGTCAGTATTTTATTGAAGATTTTTGCATCTATGTTCATCATGGATATTGGCCTGAAGTTTTTTTTTTCTTGTTGAGTCTCTGCCAGGTTTTGGTATCAGGATGATGTTGGTCTCATAAAATGATTTGGGAAGGGTTCCTCTTTTGGATTATTTGGAATAGTTTCAGAAGGAATGGTACCAGATCCTCTTTGTGTGTCTGGTAGAATTCAGCTGTGAACCCATCTGGACCTGGGCTTTTTGTGTGGTAGGCTCTTAATTGCTGCCTCAACTTCAGACCTTGTTATTGGTCTATTCATAGTTTGCTTCCTCCTGGTTTAGGCTTGGGAGGACACAGGCGTCAGGAATTTATCATTTCTTCCTGGTTTACTAGTTTATGTGCATAGAGTTGTTTGTAGTATTCTCTGATGATGGTTTGAATTTCTGTGGAATCTGTGGTGATTTCCCCTTTATCGTTTTTTATTGCATCTATTTGGTTGTTCTCTTTTCTTTTTTATCAGTCTGGCTAGTGGTCTGTCTATCTTGTTGATCTTTTCGAAAAACCAGCTCTTGGATTTATTGATTTTTTGAAGGGTTTTTCTTGTCTCTATCTCCTTCAGTTCTGCTCTGATCTTAGTTATTTCTTGTCTTCGGCTAGGTTTTGAGCTTTTTTGATCTTGCTCCTCTAGCTCTTTCAATTTTGATGATAGGGTGTCAATTTTGGATCTCTCCACTCTTCTCATGTGGGCACTTATTGCTATATATTTTCCTCTACAGACTGCTTTAAATGTGTCCCAGAGATTCTGGTACGTTGTGTCTTCATTCTCGTTGGTTTCAAAGAACTTCTTTATTTCTGCCTTCATTTCATTGTTTATCCAATCAACATTCAAGAGCCAGTTGTTCAGTTTCCATGAAGCTGTGCAGTTCTGAGTTATTTTCTGAATTCTGAGTTCCAACTTGATTGAACTATGGTCTGAGAGTCTGTTTGTCATGATTTCAGTTGTTTTGCATTTGCTGAGGTGCTTTACTTCCAATTATGTGGTCAATTTTGGAGTAGGTGTGATGTGGTGCTGAGAAGAATGTATATTCTGTGGATTTGGGGTGGAGAGTTCTGTAAATGTCTATCAGGTTTGCTTGTTCCAGGTCTGAGTTCAAGTCCTGGATATCCTTGTTAATTTTCTGTCTGGTTGATCTGTCTGCTATTGACAGTGGAGTGTTAAAGTCTCCACTATTATTGTGTGGGAGTCTAAGTCTCTTTGTAAGTCATTAAGAACTTGCCTTATATATCTGGGTGCTCCTACATTGGGTCCATATATATTTAGAATCATTAGCTCTTCTTGTTTATTCGATCCTTTTACCATTATGTAATGACCTTCTTTGTCCCTTTTGATCTTTGTTGCTTTAAAGTCTATTTTATCAGAGATGAGAATTGCAACTCCTGCTTTTTGCTCTCCATTTGCTTGGTAAATCTTCCTCCATCCTTTTATTTTGAGCCTTTGTGTATCTTTGCATGTGAGGTGGGTTTCCTGGATACAGGACACCGATGGGTTTTGGTTTGTTTATCCAATTTGCCAGTCTGTGTCTTTTGATTGGTGCATTTAGCCCATTTACATTTAGGGTTAATATTGTTATGTGTGAATTTGATACTGCCATTTTGATGCTAGCTGGCTGTTTTGCCCATTGGTTCATGTACATTCTTCATTTTGTTGATGGTCTTTAGCATTTGGTATGCTTTTAGGATGGCTGGAACTGGTTGTTTCTTTCTATGTGTAGTGCCTCTTTCAGGAGCTCTTGTAAAGCAGGCCTAGTGGTGACAAAATCTCTGAGTACTTGGTGTTCGTGAAGGATTTTATTTTTCCTTCACTTATGAAGCTCAGTTTAGCTGGATATGAAATTCTGGGTTGAAAGTTTTTTTCTTTAAGGATGTTGAATATTGGCCCCCACTCTCTTCTGGCTTGTACAGTCTCTGCCAAGAGATCTGCTGTGAGTCTGATGGGCTTCCCTTTGTGGGTGACCCGACCTTTCTCTCTGGCTGCCCTTAGTATTTTCTCCTTCATTTCAACCCTGGTGAATCTGACGATTATGTGCCTTGGGGTTGCCCTTATTGCGGAGTATCTTTGTGGTGTTCTGTGTATTTCCTGGAGTTGAGTACTGACCTGTCTTGCTAGGTTGGGGAAATTTTCCTGGATAATATCCTGAAGAGTGTTTTCCAGCTTGGATTCATTTTCTTCATCACATTCTGGTACACCTATGAAACGAAGGTTGGGTCTGTTCACATAGTCCCACATTTCTTGGAGATTTTGTTCATTCCTTTTTGTGCTTTTTTCTTTAATCTTGGTTTCTCGTTTTATTTCATTGAGTTGATCTTCAACTTCTGATATTCTTTCTTCTGCTTGGTGAATTTGGCTGTTGAAACTTGTGCATGCTTCGCGAAGTTCTCGTGTTGTGTTTTTCAGCTTTTTCAATTCATTCATATTCCTCTCTAAGTTGTCCATTCTTGTTATCAATTCCTCGAATCTTTTTTCAAATCGTTTTTCAAGGTTCTTAGTTTCTTTGCACTGGTTTACAACATGTTCTTTTAGCTCACTGAAGTTTCTCATTATCCACTTTCTGAAGTCTGATTCCGGCATTTCATGACACTCATTCTCTGTTCAGGTTTGTTCCCATTCTGGTGAGGAGTTTTGGTCCTTTGTAGGAGATGAGGAGTTTTGGTGTCGGGTGTTTTCCTCCTTTTTGCGCTGTTTTCTTCCCATCTTTATGGATTTATCCGCCTGTCATCTTATTAGTTGCTGATTTTTCAATTGGGTCTCAGTGTGAACGCTGAGATTGTTGATGATGAAGTATTTCTGTTACTTTGTTTTCCTGCTAATGGTCTAGCCCCTCTGCTGTATGAGTGCTGAGGTCCAACTTCAGGTTCTGCTTTTCTGGGGTATACCTGTAGCAGCCTCTGGTCCTTCACTGAGAGCTGCAATCCTTAGTCGCTTCTACAACGGCATCTTGCGAGTCACCCTATTCTTTTCTCAAGTCCCCACGTTTTGCGCCGAAATTGTTGCAGGACGTTTCCTTAGTTCAGCTAAAGACGGGTTGTTTGTCCCACAGCCACAAAAATTCAGGCTTACAGACAATTTGAATGGTGAGTAGGACGGGGTTTTATCGGATGGAAAGGAAGAAAAGAAGGAAACAGGGACACTCACCAGGCCAGAGTACATGCTAGAACGCTTTGCCTGGCTGTTTGAATCCCAGATTTCACACAAGAAGATAAGGGTCTCTATTTTATGCCCACTTAGTCAAAGTCTCATTCAATAAAACACACGAAGAGTTAGGGTCTACTTCATGTAGCCCAACATTTAGAGCCTCACTATAGAATGCACACCAGAGTAATAGTGGAGCATTCTTTTATATGGCCACTCATTCTGTGCCTACCTGAATGATACACACCTTTGGAATCCTCAGGATTCTATTTAATACTACCACTCATTTAGAATCTTACTGAATAAATCACAATGAGCAGTAGTCAGGAGTCTATATTATATGGTCTCTCATTAAATGATTCGGTGAATAATGAACTTCTATGGAGTAATCATGTCGCATTTTAGATAGCCACGAATTAAGTGTCTTCCTGAATGATACACACCTGGAAGAGTTAAGAGTCTACTTCATGTAGCCAAACATTTAGTGCTCACTATATAATGCACACCAGTGTAATAGTAGTGCATATTTTAAAAATTTGTAATTGCATTATAGGTTTTGTGTACAATGCAGAACGCAAGACAGTTGCATAGGTACACACATGTCAGTGTGTTTTGCTGCCTTCCTCCTTTTACCCACACCATGACTTCTATTCACAGGCTATCCCTACCCAGCTCCCCTGTCCCTTCCCCATTCCCCAATAGACCTTAGCGTGTAGTAGACACCTCCATTTGTCCATGTGTTTTCATTTTTCTCAGCCGCCTATGAGTGAGAATATGCGGTATTACTTTTTCTGTTCTTGTGTCTGTTCGCTGAGAATGATGTTCTCCAGATTCATCCTTGTCGTGACAAAGGACAGAAACTCATCATTTTTGATTGCTGCATAATATTCCATGGTGTATATGTGACACATTTGCCCAGTCCAGTCTCTAATCGATGGGCATTTGGATTGGTTTCAGGTCTTTGCTATTGTAAACAGTGCTGCAATGAACATTCGTGTGCATGGGTCCTTATAGTAGAACAATGTATTGTCCTTTGGATATATACACAGTAATGGGATTGCTGGGTCAAATGGAATTTCTATTTCTAGGTCCTTGAGGAATTCCCACATTGTCTTCCACAATGATTGAACTAATTGACACTCCCACCAACAGTGTAAGAGTGTTCCTATTTCTCCACATCCTCTCCAGCATCTACTGTCTCCAGATATTTTAATGATCACCATTCTAACCGGCGTTAGATTGTATCTCATTGTGGTTTTGATTTGCATCTCTCTAATGACCAGTAATGATGAGCATTTTTTCATGTGTTTGTTGGCCTCATGTATGTCTTCTTTGTAAAGTGTCCGTTCATATCCTTTGCCCATGTTTGAATGGGCTTCTTTGTTTTTTTTCTGTAAATCTGTTTGAGTTCTTTGTAAATTCTGGATATCAGCCCTTTGTCCAATGCGTAAACTGCAAAGATTTAATCTTATTCTGATGGTTGCCTATTCAATGTAGTGACTGTTTCTTTTGCCATGCAGAAGCTGTGGAGTTTGATTTGGTCCCATTTGTCTATTTTGGCTTTTGTTGCCAATGCTTTTGGTGTTTTGGTCATGAAGTCCTTGCATACTCCTATGTCGTGAATGGTTTTGCCTAGATATTCTTCTAGGGTTTTTATGGTGTCAAGTCTTATGTTTAAGCCTTAATCAATCTGGAGTTAATTTTAGTGTAGGGTGTCAGGAAGAAGTCCAGTTTCTGCTTTCTGCACATGGCTAGCCACTTTTCACAACACCATTTATTAAACAGGGAATCCTTTCCCCATTGCTTGTTTTTGTCTGGTTTATCAAAGATTATATGGTTGTATATATGTTGTGTTGCCTCCGATGCCTCTGTTCTGTTCCGTTGGTCTATATCTCTGTTTTGGTACCAGTACCATGCTGTTTTGATTAGGGTAGCATTGTAGTATAGTTTGAAATCTGGTAGTGTAATGCCTCACGCTGTTTTTTTTTTTTTTCTTAGAATTGACTTGGCTATGCGAGCTCTTTTTTGGTTCCATATGAAATTCATGGTGGTTTTTTTCTTGTTCTGTGAAGATATTCAATGGTAGTTTGATGGGGATAGCATTGATTGTGTAAATTACTTTGGGCAGTATAGCCAGTTTCACGATATTGATTCTTCCTAACCACGAACATGGAATGTTTCTCCATCTGTTTGTGTCCTCTCTTATTTCGTTGAGCAGTGCTTTGTAGTTTTCCTTAAAGAGGTTTCTTACAGTCCTTGTGAGTTGTATTCCTAGGTATTTTATTTTCTTTGTAGCAATTGTGAATGGCAGTTCGTTCTTGATTTGGTCCTCTTTAAGTCTGTTATTGGTGTATAGGAATGCTTGTAATT
Source organism: Saguinus midas (assembly GCA_021498475.1). NCBI lineage: Eukaryota > Metazoa > Chordata > Mammalia > Primates > Cebidae > Saguinus > Saguinus midas. The sequence continues at coordinate 137,143,429 of CM038401.1, read as the reverse complement.
TTTGCACATTGATTTTATATTCTGAGACTTTGCTGAAGTTTCTTATCAGTTGCAGGAGCTTTTGGGCTGAGGTGATGGGGTCTTCTAGGTATACTATCATGTCGTCTGCAAATAGAGACAATTTGGCTTCCACCTTTCCTATTTGAATACCCTTTATTTCTTTTTCTTGCCTGATTCCTCTGGCTAGAACTTCCAGTACTATGTTTAATAGGAGTGGTGAGAGAGGGCATCCTTGTCTAGTGCCAGTGTTCAAAGGAAATGCTTCCACTTTTTACCCATTCAGTATGATATTGGCTGTTGGTTTGTTGTAAATAGCTTTTATTACTTTGAGATATGTTCCATCAATACCAAGTTTATTGAGGGTTTTTAGCATAAAGGGCTGTTGAATTTTGTCAAATGCCTTCTCTGCATCAATTGAGATAATCATGTGGTTTTTGTTTTTGCTTCTGTTTATGAGGTGAATTACATTTATAGACTTGCGTATGTTGAACCAGCCTTGCATCCCCGGGATCAATCCTACTTGATCATGATGGATACGTTTTTTAATGTGCTGTTGCAATCGGTTTGTCAGTATTTTATTGAAGATTTTTGCATCTATGTTCATCATGGATATTGGCCTGAAGTTTTCTTTTCTTGTTGAGTCTCTGTCAGGTTTTGGTATCAGGATGATGTTGGTCTCATAAAATGATTTGGGAAGGGTTCCCTCTTTTTGGATTATTTGGAATAGTTTCAGAAGGAATGGTACCAGATCCTCTTTTTGTGTCTGGTAGAATTCTGCTGTGAACCTATCTGAACCTGTTTTTTTGTGTGTGTGTGGTATGCTCTTAATTGCTGCCTCAACATCAGACCTTGTTATTGGTCTATTCATAGTTTTGTCTTTCTCTTGGTTTAGGCTTGGGAGGACACAGGCATCTAGGAATTTATCAATTTCTTCCTGGTTTACTAGTTTATGTGCATAGAGTTGTTTGTAGTATTCTCTGATGATGGTTTGAATTTTTGTGGAATCTGTGGTGATTTCCCCATTATCGTTTTTTATTGCATCTCTTTGGTTGTTCTCTCTTTTCTTTTTTATCAGTCTGGCTAGTGGTCTGTCTATCTTGTTGATCTTTTCGAAAAACCAGCTCTTGGATTTATTGATTTTTTGAAGGGTTTTTCTTGTCTCTATCTCCTTCAGTTCTGCTCTGATCTTAGTTATTACTTGTCTTCGGCTAGGTTTTGAGCTTTTTTGATTTTGCTCCTCTATCTCTTTCAATTTTGATGATAGGGTGTCAATTTTGGATCTCTCCACTCTTCTCACGTGGGCACTTTTTGCTATATATTTTCCTCTGCAGACTGCTTTAAATGTGTCCCAGAGATTCTGGTACGTTGTGTCTTCATTCTCATAGGTTTCAAGGAACTTCTTTATTTCTGCCTTCATTTAATTGTTTATCCAATCAACATTCAAGAGCCAGTTGTTCAGTTTCCATGAAGCTTTGCAGTCCTTAGTTATTCTCTAAATTCTGAGTTCCAACTTGATTGCACTATGGTCTGAGAGACTGTTTGTTTATAATTTCAGTTGTTTTGCATTTTCTGAGGAGTGCTTTACTTCCAATTATGTGGTCAATTTTGGAGTAGGTGTGATGTGGTGCTGAGAAGAATGTATATTCTGCGGATTTTGGGTGGAGAGTTCTGTAAATGTCTACCAGGTTTGCTTGTTCCAGGTCTGAGTTCAAGTCCTGGATATCCTTGTTAATTTTGTGCTCGTTGATCTGTCTGATATTACAGTGGAGTGTTAAAGTTTCCCACTATTTTTGTGTGGGTGTCTAAGTCTCTTTGTAAGTCACTAAGAACTTGCCTTATATATCTGGGTCCTCTCAAATTGGGTCCATATATATTTTGAATCATTAGCTCTTCTTGTTGTATCGATCCTTTTACCATGATGTAATGACCTTCTTTGTCCCTTTTGATCTTTGTTGCTTTAAAGTCTATTTTATCAGAGACGAGAATTGCCACTCCTGCTTTTTTTTGCTATCCATTTGCTTGGTAAATCTTCCTCCATCCTTTTATTTTGAGCCTTTGTGTATCTTTCGTGTGAGGTGTGTTTCCTGGATACAGGACACCGATGAGTTTTGGTTTGTTTATCCAATTTTCCAGTCTGTGTCTTTTGATTGGTGCATTTAGCCCATTTACATTTAGGGTTAATATTGTTATGTGTGAATTTGATACTGCCATTTTGATGCTAGCTGGCTGTTTTCCCCATTGGTTCATGTACATTCTTCATTTTTTTGATAGTCTTTAGCATTTGGTATGCTTTTAGAATGGCTGGTACTGGTTGTTTCTTTCTATGTGTAGTGCCTCTTTCAGGAGCTCTTGTAAAGCAGGCCTAGTGGTGACAAAATCTCTGAGTACTTGGTGTTCGTGAAGGATTTTATTTTTCCTTCACTTATGAAGCTCAGTTTAGCTGGATATGAAATTCTGGGTTGAAAGTTTTTCTTTAAGGATGTTGAATATTGGCCCCCACTCTCTTCTGGCTTGTACAGTCTCTGCCGAGAGATCTGCTGTGAGTCTGATGGGCTTCCCTTTGTGGGTGACCTGACCTTTCTCTCTGGCTGCCCTTAGTATTTTCTCCTTCATTTCAACCCTGGTGAATCTGACGATTATGTGCCTTGGGTTTGCTCTTATTGCGGAGTATCTTTGTGGTGTTCTCTGTATTTCCTGGAGTTGAGTATTGACCTGTCTTGCTAGGTTGGGGAAATTTTCCTGGATAATATCCTGAAGAGTGTTTTCCAGCTTGGATTCATTCTCTTCATCACATTCTGGTACACCTATCAAACGAAGGTTGGGTCTCTCCACATAGTCCCACATTTTTTGGAGATTTTGTTCATTCCTTTTTGTGCTTTTTTCTTTAATCTTGGTTTCTCGTTTTATTTCATTGAGTTGATCTTCAACTTTTGATATTCTTTCTTCTGCTTGGTGAATTCAGCTGTTGAAACTTGTGCATGCTTCGCGAAGTTCTCGTGTTGTGTTTTTCAGCTCCTTCAATTTATTCATATTCCTCTCTAAGTTGTCCATTCTTGTTATCAATTCCTCGAATCTTTTTTCAAATCTTTTTTTTAAGGTTCTTAGTTCCTTTGCACTGGTTTAGAACATGTTCTTTTAGCTCACTGAAGTTTCTCATTATCCACTTTCTGAAGTCTGATTCCGTCATTTCATGACACTCATTCTCCGTTCAGCTTTGTTCCCGTGCTGGTGAGGAGTTTTGGTTTTTTGTAGGAGGTGAGGTGTTTTGGTGTTGGGTGTTTTTCTTTTGTTTTGCGCTGTTTTCTTCCTATCTTTATGGATTTATCCGCCTGTCATCTTATTAGTTGCTGATTTTTCAATTGGGTCTCAGTGTGAACGCTGAGATTGTTGATGATGAAGTATTTCTGTTACTTTGTTTTCCTGCTAATGGTCTAGCCCCTCTGCTGTATGAGTGCTGAGGTCCATTCCAGGCCCTGCTTTTCTGGGATATACCTGTAGCAGCCTCTGGGCCTTCACTGAGAGCTGCAATCCTGAATCGCTTCTATAACAGCATCTTGGGAGTCCCCCTATTTTTTTCTCAAGTTCCCACATTTTGCGCCGAAATTGTTGCAGGACGTTTCCTTAGTTCAGCTAAAGACGGGTTGTTTGTCCCACAGCCACAAAAATTCAGGCTTACAGACAATTTGAATGGTGAGTAGGGCGGGGTTTTATCGGATGGAAAGGAAGAAAAGGAGAAAACAGGGACACTCATCAGGCCAGAGTACATGCTAGAACGCTTTGCCTGGCGGTTTGAATCCCAGATTTCACACAGGAAGATAAGGGTCTCTATTTTATGCCCACTTAGTCAAAGTCTCATTCAATAAAACACACCTGGGGAAGAGTTAAGGGTCTACTTCATGTAGCCCAACATTTAGAGCCTCACTATAGAATGCACACCAGAGTAATAGTGGAGCATTTTTTTATATGGCCACTCATTCTGTGCCTACCTGAATGATACACACCTTTGGAATCCTCAGGATTCTATTTAATACTACCACTCATTTAGAATCTTACTGAATAAATCACAATGAGCAGTAGTCAGGAGTCTATATTATATGGTCTCTCATTAAATGATTCGGTGAATAATGAACTTCTATGGAGTAATCATGTCGCATTTTTAGATAGCCACGAATTAAGTGTCTTCCTGAATGATACACACCTGGGGAAGAGTTAAGAGTCTACTTCATGTAGCCAAACATTTAGTGCCTCACTATATAATGCACACCAGTGTAATAGTAGTGCATATTTTAAAAAATTTGTAATTGCATTATAGGTTTTGGTGTACAAATGCAGAACGTGCAAGACAGTTGCATAGGTACACACATGTCAGTGTGTTTTGCTGCCTTCCTCCTTTTTACCCACACCCGACTTCTATTCACAGGCTATCCCTACCCAGCTCCCCCCTGTCCCTTCCCCATTCCCCCAATAGACCTTAGCGTGTAGTAGACACCCTCCATTTGTCCATGTGTTTTCATTTTTCTCAGCCGCCTATGAGTGAGAATATGCGGTATTACTTTTTCTGTTCTTGTGTCTGTTTGCTGAGAATGATGTTCTCCAGATTCATCCTTGTCGTGACAAAGGACAGAAACTCATCATTTTTGATTGCTGCATAATATTCCATGGTGTATATGTGACACATTTGCCCAGTCCAGTCTCTAATCGATGGGCATTTGGATTGGTTTCAGGTCTTTGCTATTGTAAACAGTGCTGCAATGAACATTCGTGTGCATGGGTCCTTATAGTAGAACAATGTATTGTCCTTTGGATATATACACAGTAATGGGATTGCTGGGTCAAATGGAATTTCTATTTCTAGGTCCTTGAGGAATTGCCACATTGTCTTCCACAATGATTGAACTAATTTACACTCCCACCAACAGTGTAAGAGTGTTTCTATTTCTCCACATCCTCTCCAGCATCTACTGTCTCCAGATTTTTTAATGATCACCATTCTACCCGGCGTTAGATGGTATCTCAATGTGGTTTTGATTTGCATCTCTCTAATGACCAGTAATGATGAGCATTTTTTCATGTGTTTGTTGGCCTCATGTATGTCTTCTTTGTAAAGTGTCCGTTCATATCCTTTGCCTATGTTTGAATGGGCTTTTTTTTTTTCTGTAAATCTGTTTGAATTCTTTGTAAATTCTGGATATCAGCCCTTTGTCCAATCCGTAAACTGCAGAGATTTAATCCCATTCTGATTGTTGGCTGTTCACTCTAGTGACTGTTTCTTTTGCCGTGCAGAAGCTGTGGAGTTTGATTTGGTCCCATTTGTCTATTTTGGCTTTTGTTGCCAATGCTTTTGGTGTTTTGGTCATGAAGTCCTTGCATGCTCCTTTGTCGTGAATGGTTTTGCCTAGATATTCTTCTATGGTTTTTATGGTGTCAAGTCTTGTGTTTAAGTCTTAATCCATCTGGAGTTAATTTTAGTGTAAGGTGTCAGGAAGGGGTCCAGTTTCTGCTTTCTGCACATGGCTAGCCACTTTTCACAACACCATTTATTAAACAGGGAATCCTTTCCCCATTGCTTGTTTTTGTATGGTTTATCGAAGATTATATGGTTGTATATATGTTGTGTTGCCTCCGATGCCTCTGTTCTGTTCCATTGGTCTATGTCTCTGTTTTGATACCAGTTCCATGCTTTTTTGATTACTGTATCCTTGCAGTATAATTTGAAGTCTGGTAGTGTGATGCCTCCCGCTGTGTTGTTTTTGCTTAGAATTGACTTGGCTATGCGGGCTCTTTTTTGGTTCCCTATGAAGTTCCTGGTGTTTTTTTTTCCAGTTCTGTGAAGAAATTCAATGGTAGTTTGATGGGGATAGCACTGATTGTGTAAATTACTTTGGGCAGTATAGCCATTTTCACGATATTGATTCTTACTAAACACGAACATGGGATGTTTCTCCTTCTGTTTGTGTTCTCTCTTATTTCGTTGAGCAGTGGTTTGTAATTTTCCTTAAAGAAGTCCCTTACGTTCCTTGTGAGTTGTATTCCTATATATTTTATTTTCTTTGTAGCAATTGTGAATGGCAGTTCATTCTTGATTTGGTTCTCTTTAAGTCTGTTATTGGTGTATAGGAATGCTTGTGATTTTTATATATTAATTTTATATCCTGAAACTTTGCTGAAGTTTCTAATCAGTTTCAAGCATTTCTGGGCTGAGGTGATGGGGTTTTCTAGGTATACTATCATGTCGTCTGCAAATGGAGACAATTTGGCTTCCAACTTTCCTATTTGAATACACTTTATTTCTTTTTCGTGCCTGATTACTCTGGCTGGAACTTCCAGTACTATGTTGAATAGGAGTGGTGAGAGAAGGCATCGTTGTCTAGTGCCAGATTTCAAGGGGAATGCTTCCAGTTTTTGCCCGTTAAGTATGATATTGGCTGTTGGTTTGTCGTAAATAGTTTTTTTTACTTTTATATATGTTCCATTAATTCCAAGTATATTGAGGGTTTTCAGCATAAAGGGCTGTTGAATTTTGTCAAATGCCTTCTCTGCGTCAATGAGATAATCATGTGTTTTTTGTTTTTGCTTCTGTTTCTGTGGTGAATTACATTTATATACTTGTGTATGTTGAAGGAGCCTTGCATCCCCGGGATGAATCCTACTTGATCATGATGGATAAGTTTTTTAATGTGCTGTTGCAGTCGGTTTGCCAGTATTTTATTTAAGATTTTTGCATCTATGTTCATCATGAATATTGGCCTGAAGATTTCTTTTGTTGTTGAGTCTCTGCCTGGTTTTGGTATCAGGATGATTTTGGTCTCATAAAATGATTTGGGAAGGGTTTCCTCTTTTTGAATTATTTGGAATAGTTTCAGAAGGAATAGTTCCAGATTCTCTTTGTGTGTCTGGTGGAATTCAGTTGTGAACCCACCTGGACCTGGGCTTTTCTTTGTGTGGTAGGCTCTTAATTGCTTCCTCAACTTCAGACCTTGTTATTGGTCTCTTCAGAGTTTCAGCTTCCTTTTGCTTTAGGCTTGGGAGGACACAGGCGTCCAGGAATTTTTCCATTTCTTTCTGGTTTACTAGTTTATGTGCATAGAGTTGTTTGTAGTATTCTCTGATGATGGTTTGAATTTCTGTGGAATCTGTGGTGATTTCCCCTTTATCGTTTTTTATTGCATCTATTTGGTTGTTCTCTCTTTTCTTTTTTATCAGTCTGGCTAGTGGTCTGTCTATCTTGTTGATCTTTTCGAAAAACCAGCGCTTGGATTTATTGATTTTTTTGAAGTGTTTTTCTTGTCTCTGTCTCCTTCAGTTCTGCTCTGATCTTAGTTATTTCTTGTCTTCAGCTAGGTTTTGAGCTTTTTTGATTTTGCTCCTCTAGCTCTTTTAATTTTGACGATAGGGTGTCAATTTTGGATCTCTTCACTCTTCTCATGTGGGCACTTATTGCTATATATTTTTCTCTACAGACGGCTTTAAATGTGTCCCAGAGCTTCTGGTACATTGTGTCTTCGCTCTCGTTGGTTTTGAAGAACTTCATTATTTATGCCTTCATTTAATTGTTTATCCAATCAACATTCAAGAGCCAGTTGTTCAGTTTCCACGAAGCTGTGTGGTTCTGAGTTATTTTCTTAATTCTGAGTTCCAACTTGATTGCACTATTTTCTGAGAGACTGTTTGTTATAATTTCAGTTGTTTGGCATTTGCTGAGGAGTGCTTTACTTCCAATTATGTGGTCAATTTTGGAGTAGGTTTGATGTGGTGTTGAGAGGAATGTATATTCTGTGGATTTGGGGTGGAGAGTTCTGTAAATGTCTATCAGGTTTGCTTGTTCCAAGTCTGAGTTCAAGTCCTGTATATGCTTGTTAATTTTCTGTCTGGTTGATCTGTCTGATATTGACAGTGGAGTGTTAAAGTCTCTCACTATTATTTGTGGGAGTCTAAGTCTCTTTGTAAGTCCTTAAGAACTTGTCTTATATATGTCGGTGCTCCTGCATTGGGTCCATACATATTTATAATCGTTAGCTATTCTTGTTGTATTGATCCTTTTACCATTATGTAATTACCTTCTTTGTCCCTTTTGATATTTGTTGCTTTAAAATCTATTTTATCAGAGATGAGAATTGCTACTTCTGCTTTTTTTTATCTTTAGTTGATTTTTTTTTATATTTTTTAATTTATTTTTTATTTTTTTATTTTTTATTGCATTATAGGTTTGGGGGTACATGTGCAGAACATGCAAGATAGTTGCATCGGTACACACATGGCAGTGTGCTTTGCTGCCTTCTACTTCTGCTTTTTTTTGGTCTCCATTTGCTTGGTAAATCTTCCTCCATCCCTTTATATTGATCCTTTGTGTATCCTTGCATGTGAGGTGGGTTTCCTTGATACAGCACACCAATGGGTTTTGGTTTTTTATCCAATTTGCCAGTCTGTGTCTTTTGATTGGTGCATTTAGCCCATTTACATTTAGGGTTAATACTGTTATGTGTGAATTTGATACTGCCATTTTGCCCATTGGTTCATGTAGATTCTTCATTTTGTTGATGCTCTTTAGCCTTTGGTATGCTTTTAGTATGGCTGATATTGGTTGTTTCTTTCTATGTGTAGTGCCTCTTTCAGGACCTCTTGTAAAGCATGCATAGTGGTGATGAAATCTCTGAGTACTTGCTTGTTCATGAAGGATTTTATTTTTGCTTCACTTATGAAGCTCAGTTTGGATGGATATGAAATTCTGGTTTGAAAGATTTTTTCTGTAAGGGTGTTGAATATTGGCCCCCACTCTCTTCTGGCTTGTAGAGTCTCTGCCGAGACATCTGCTGTGAATCTGATGGGCTTCTCTTTGTGGGTGACCCGACCTTTCTCTCTGGCTGCCCTTAGTATTTTCTTCTTTATTTCAACCCTGGTGAATCTGACGATTATGTGCCTTGGGGTTGCTCTTATTGCAGTGTATCTTTGTGGTGTTCTCTCTATTTCCTGTAGTTTAGTATTGACCTGTCTTGCTAGGTTGGAAAAATTTTCCTGGATAATACCCTGAGGTGTGTTTTCCAGCTTGGATTCATTCTCTTCATCACATTCTGGTACACCTATCAAACGTAGGTTGGGTCTCTTCACATAGTCCCACATTTCTTGGAGATTTTGTTCATTCCTTTTTGTGCTTTTTTCTTTAATCTTGTTTTCTCGTTTTATTTCATTGACTTGATTTTTTACTTTTGCTATCCATTCTTCTGCTTGGTCAATTCGGCTGTTGAAACTTGTGCATGCTTCATGAAGTTCTCATATTGTGTTTTTCAGCTCCTTCAATTCATTCATATTCCTCTCTATGTTGTCCATTCTTGTTATCATTTTCTCGAATCTTTTTTTAAGGTTCTTAGTTTCTTTGCACTGATTTAGAATATGTTCTTTTAGATCCCTGAAGTTTCCCATTATACACTTTTGAAGTCTGATTCTGTGATTTTGTCACCCTCATTCTCCATCCAGCTTTCTTCCTTTGCTGGTGGGGAATTTTGGTCCTTTGTAGGAGGTGAGGTGTTTTGGTTTCGGGTGTTTTGCTTTTTTTTTTGCGCTGGTTTCTTTCAATCTTTATGGATTTATCCACCTGTCGTCTCAGTAGTTGCTGATTTTTCAATTGGGTCTCTGATTGAACGCCCAGATTGTTGATAATGAAGTATTTCTGTTACTTAGTTTTTCTTCTAATGGTCTAGCCCCTCTGCTGTACAAGTGCTGAGGTCCACTCCAGGCCCTGCTTGTCTCGGGTACATCTGTAGCAGCTGTGGAACTGTGAGGAATGCAACGTGTTTCTTCTTCTGCTATCTTTGTTCCAGAGTAATGACCACCAAATGTCAGTCTTATTATTCCTTTTTGGGGATGACTCTTTGGATATACAGGGTTCAGGGAGCTGCTTGAGGAGACAGTCTTTGCTTTATAGGAGCTTCAGTGCTGAGGTGAGAGCTCCATTGTTCATTCAGGGATGTTGGGAGGATATGTTTATGTCTGCTGCAACAGAACTCATAAACCCCCCCGCTTTTTTCCCCCCTAGATGCTCTGTCTCAGGGAGTTGGGGCTTCCTTTATGAGTGTCTGTTGCACTTTTCTGCCCTGCTAGGTGGCAGTCTATTCACTAATTGCCTGCCAGGGCTCCACCCTGCTAGCGTGGGTCCACCCTGCTGCCGTTACTCTGTTTTGCTGTGGTTTGCTCTGCCCTCTTGGTGGAGTCTCTCTGTTATGGCAGGTTCCCTCGGCAACGGCAGGCTACGTCCCTGGGGTACAGTACTGAAAATACTCAGGATTGCATATGGCGGACAGCCCTCCGCACAGGGCTGCACCATAGATGCCAGCAGCAAAATCTCAGCCCCAGCGACTCCAGTCGCCGCCCTGCTTGTCCCCGTGACGTGGACCCGCAAGCTGATCACCAGCCCCCTGCCTCAGAGTCCATCCTCTCTCTCTCTCTCTCCCCGCTCTGAAGGTCGACTCTCTCACTGACCCCAGCTGTCGATCACTATCCATTCCCGTGAATACTGCACTGGCTCAGATGTCCCAGGAAACTATGGCCTCTCATTCCAAGTCCCAATCAGTGGCATGCCAGTCTGCCCACTCTCAGCCTTTAACAGGCAAGACTGAGTCAGTCTTTGATCTGTCTCATACAATCCCGAATATCATGGATCACTAGATCGCTACAATGGACTCAGATTGCAAAAAGGCACACCTGAGGAGCCATGCGGCTATTGGCCCTCTTGCCCACTGAGAGCTGATCTGTCACCGCCCATTGCCATCTGTGCTCTCCCCAGTCAAGGGTCAATGCACATTCATCTGAAAACACCCTGATCTGGGCAAACACCACTGCTCGCACAGAGAGTTAAGAGTCTATATGTAGCCACATTTAGCCTCCTCACTGAATAATGCCAGGAAGTTTTTTTATATGGCCACTCATTCTGTGCCTAACTGAATGATACACACCTGTGGAATCCTCAGGATTCTATTTTATACTATACTCAATTTAGAATCTTATTGAATAATTCACAATGGAGCAATAGTCAGGAGTCTATTTTATATGGTCTCTCATTTAATGCTACAGCGAATAATAACATTCTATGGAGTAATCAGGTCTCATTTTTTGATAGCCACAAATTAAGTGCCTTCCTGAATGATACACACCTGGGTGATAGTCAGGAGTCTCTTTCATACAAACTCTAATTCTGGGTATCGCTGTGTAATACACACCTGTGGAAGTGTCAGGAGTCTACTTGGTATGGACACCCATACAGAAACTTTTTGAATAATGCATACATGAGGAATAATGACGAGTTTATTTCATACGGCTACTCATTCACACACACAGTGAATAACGCACACGTGGAGTAATTAGAAGTCAATTTCATATGGCTCCTATTTCACAGCCTCACTGAATATTACACACATTTGATATAATCTGGAGCCTATTATTTATGGCCACTCATTCAGAGAATCACTGAATAATGCACACCTGCGGAAGAGTCAGAAGTCTCTTTCCTATAGCCAATCATTGAGAGCCTCACTAAATGTACACACCTGGGGACACAATCAGGATTTACTTTTATCCCCTTATTCAGAGTCTCACTAAATAATGCACACCTGTGAAATAATCAGGAGAATTTTACAAGTGTGTAAAATTAGAGTGTCACTGAATAACGTGGTGCAGTCAGGAGTCTATTTAATTAGACCCATATTGAGAGACACAGTGAATGAGAGACACCCCTGATATAGTAAGGAATCTAATTAACATGGCCATATCTTCTAAGCCTCACTGAATAATACCCACCTGGAGAATAATTTGGAGTCTATTTTCGATAGACATTCATTCAGAGCCTCGATGATTAATGCACACCTGTGGAGTAGCCAGGAGTTTATTACATTTAGGTACTTATTCATAGCCTCAGTGGATAATGGGAACATGTGGATTCATCAGAATTCCATTTCATATGGCCATTGATTCGTAATCTCAGTGAATAATGCACAAATGTGAAGTACTCGGCAGTCTATTCCATGTAGCCACTCATTCTGAGATTCACTGAATAATAAAAATATTTAAGATAAACAGCATCCTGTTTCATATGGTCACACAAGAGCCTCACTGAGTAATACACACCTGGGGAAGTTTTAGGAATCTACTTTATATGACCTTTTAATTACAGCCTCGGGGAATAATGCACACGTGATGAATAGACACTAGTCTATTTTATATGATGGCCACAAAATCAAAGCCTGAGTGAGTAATAGACAACTTTGGAGAGTCACTAGTCTATTCCATATGCCCAAATACTCAGAGTCAGAGTCAATACACACACCTGTGAACTAGTCAGCAACCAATTTCATATGGCCAAAGTTTCAGAGCCTCAGCACATAATATATATCTCGGGAATACACAGAGCGCTATTACATATGGCACATATTCAGAGCTACATTGAATAAAAACACCTGTATTGTCATAATTTATTTTGTGTAGCCACATATTCAGAGCCAAACTGCATAACACACACCTAAAGAAAAGTCAGGATTCTATTTCGTATAGCCACTCATTTAGAGCCGAATGTAAAAACACATGCCTGAGGAGTATTCGGAGTCTCTATTATGGCCAATCATTCAGAGCCTCAAGAATAATACAGACCTATGGAAAATTCAGGAGTGTATTTCACATGGCCACTTATTCAGAACCTCAGTGAAGAATTATATATCTGGAAAATACTCAGTATTATATTATATATAGCCTATGATTCAGAGACACACTGAATAATGCACACCTGGGGAATAGTCTGCAGATTATTTGATATGACCATTCACACAGCGACACAGTGAAAAATGCACAGCAGAAAAATAGTCAACAGCATACAGTAAGAAGTCTATTTTATGTGGTCACTCATTTAGAAACTCACTGAAAAATACACACCTTGGGGATCGTCAGAGTCTGGGTTATAAGGCCACTCAATCAGAGCATTTCCGAATAATGCACAATGGGGCAATAGTAAAGATTCTATTTCATATATCCTCTCATTCAGAGCTTCAGTGCGTAATAAACAGCTGTGGAGTAGTCAGGACCGTATTTAAGGTAGCCCCAAATTAAGCAGCTTCGTAAATGATACACACATGTGTGATAGTCAGGAGACTCCTTGATATGGAGACTCATACAGAACCTCTTCGAATACTGCTCATGTGGGGAATAATCACTAGTGCATTTCATATAGTGATTTGTTTGGAGAGTCTAGTATAATGCATTCTGTTGGAGTAAAATGGGGTCTATTTCATAAAACCATGCTTTCAGTATTTCTGTGAATAATATGTATATCTGATAAGTCAGGAATCTTTTTCACATGGCCACTCGTTCAGGGCCTCTGTGAATAATACTCCCCTCAGAAATAGTCAAGGGTGTACTCCATATAGCTACACATTCAGAGTCTCTGTAAGTAATCCACACCAGGGCAATACACGAGAGTCTTTTTTCATGCCCATTGAGTCAGAGTTTCATTCCATTATACACACTGGGGGAAGAGTTATGTGTCTACCTCATGTAGCCACTCATTTAGGGCCACAATGAGTAATGCACTCAAGGGTAATAGTCGACCATTTTTATATGGCCACTCATTCTGCACCTCCCAGTATCATACACACCTGGGGAATTCTAAGGATTCTATTTTATACTACCACTAATAAAGAAATTTATTGGATAATTTACAATGGAGCAATAGTCAGGCGTCTATTTTACAAGGCCTTTCATTCAAAGTTGCACTGAATAATGAACTTTTATGGAGTAATCAGGACACTGTGTAAGATAGCCACAAATTAAGTGCCTTCCTTAATGATACACACCTGGGTGATAGTCAGGAGTCTATTTCATATGAACTCTAATTCTGGGTATTGCTGTGTAATACACATTTGGAGGGAGTGTCAGGAGTCTGTTTGGTATGCGCACTCATACAGAACTAGCTTGAATAATGCACACTTGGAGAATAATGGGGAGTCTATGTCATAAAGCTACTCATTCAGACAAACAGTGAATAAAGCACATGTGGAATAATTAGAAGTCTTTTCCATATGAATTGTCTGTCACAGCCTCACTGAATATTGCACACTTGTGATATAGTCTAGAGTCTATTTGTTATGGCCACTCATTCAGAAAATCACTGAATAATGCACACCTACGGAATAGTCAGAAGTCTCTTTTCTATGACAACACATTGAGAGCCTCACTAAATGTATACACCTGGGGAAATAGTAAGAATTTACTCTTATCCCCTCATTTAGAGTCTCACTAAATAATGCACACCTGTGGAAGAATCAGGAGACTTTTCCATGTGGCTGATCATTTGGAGTGTAAACTCAGTAATTTGGTGTAGTCAGGAGTCTATTTCACGTTTACACATATTGAGGGCCTCAGTGAATAAATGAGAATTTTGCTATAGGAAGGAATCTCATTAATATTGCCACACCTTCTTAGTCTCACTGAAGAATACACACCTGGAAAATGATTTGGAGTCTATTTTCGATGGAAATTCATTCAGAGCCTCGTTGAATAATGCACACCTGTGGAGTACCCAGGAGTTTATTATATTTGGACACTATTCATAACCTCAGTGGGTAATATGCACGTGTGGACTAGTCAGGATGCCATTTCATATGGCCACTGACTCGTAATCTCAGTGAATAATAAAAAAATGTAGAGTGCTCAACAGTCTATTTTATATAGCCACTAATTCAGAGATTCTCTGAGTAATACGAAAATTTAAGGTAGAGAGTATTGTGTTTCATATGGTTACACAAGAGGAGCCTCACTAAGAAATACACACCTGGGGAAGAGTTAAGAGTGTAAGTTATATATTCTCTCATTTTCAGCCTCAGGGAATAATGCACACGTGTGGAATAGACACTATTCTTTTTTATATGGCCACGAAATCAAAGACCGAGTGAGTAATACAGAACATTTGAAGAGTCACTTGTCTATTCCATGTGACCAAATATTAAGAGACAGAGACAATTATGCACACCCGTGGACTAGTGAGGAAACAATTTCATATGGCCAAAGTTTCAAAGCCTCAGTGAATAATACATACCTGAAAAATACTCAGGACAAAATTTTTTATGGCATCGATTTCAGAGCTTCATTGAATAAGGAATACCTGTATTATAGTCAGAATTCTATTTCGTATAGCAACATCTTCAGAGCCTAACTGAATAACATACACCTTGGGAAAAGTCAGGATTCTATTTCGTATAGCTACTCATTTAAAGCCGAATGTAAAAACGCATGCCTCAGGAGTATTCAGGAGTCTCTATTTTATGGCCACTCATTCAGAGCCTAAGAGAATAATACAGACCTATGGAAAAGTCAGGAGTGTATTTCACATGGCCACTTATTCAGATCCTCAGTGAAGAATCATATGTATCTGAAAAATACTCAGGATTTTATTATATATAGGCACTAATTCAGAGACTCACTGAATAATGCACACTTCAAGAATAGTTTGGAGAATATTTGACATGACCTTTCAACCAGCGACACAGTGGAAATTACACAACTGAGAAATAGTCAAAAGGATAGAGTCTGGAGTCTATTTTATGTGGTCACTCGCTCAGAATCTCACTGAAGAATACACATGAAAATAGTCAGAGTCCACGTCACATGGCCACTTAATCACTTCATTTCTGAATAATGCACAATGCGCCAATAGTAAAGAGTCAATTTTATATGGCCTCTCATTCAGAGTTTCAGTACATAATATACAGCGTGGATTAGTCTGGACCCTATTTAAGATAGCCCAAAATTAAGCAGCTCCGTTAATGATAAACACATGTGTGATAGTCAGGAGTCTATTTGATATGGACACTCATACAGAACCTCATCGAATACTGCACATGTGGGGAATAATCAATTGTCTACTCCATAAGGTGATTTGTTTGGAGAGCCAAAATTTAACGCACACCTGTTGAGGACAATGAGGACTATTTTATAACGCCACACTTTTAGTGTTTCAGGAAACAATATGTATATCTGATAAGTCAGGATTGTCGTACACATGGCCACTCGTTCAGGGCCTCTGTGAATAATAATCCCCTCAGAAATAGACAAGGGTCTATTTCAAATGGCTACACATTCAGCGTCTCTGTAAGTAATTCACACCTGGGCTATGAACAAGAGTCTCTTTTTTATGCCCACTTAGTCAGAGTCTCATTCAATATTACACACCTGGGGAAGAGTCAAGAGTCTACTTCATGTATCTCAATATTTAGAGCCTCACTATATAAGGCACACCAGAGTAATAGTAGAGCATTTCTTATATGGACACTCATTCTGTGCCTACCTGAATTATACACACCTGAGGAATCCTCAGAATTCTATTTTATACTACCACATATTTAGAATCTTCTTTAATAATTCCCAATGGAGCAATAGTCTGGAGTCTATTTTATATTGTCTGTCATATAATATTTCAGTGAATAATAAACTATAGAGTAATCAGGTCGTATTTTTAGATAGCCACAAATTAAGTGCCTTCCTTTATGATACACACCTGTGTGATAGGAGTCTCTTTCATACGAACTCTAATTCTGTGTATCGCTGTGTAATACACAACTGTGGTAGTGTCAGCAGTCTATTTGGTATGGACACTCATACACAATCTTTTGGAATAATGCACACATGGGGAATAACGATGAGTTTATTTCATATGGTTACTCATTCAGACACACAGTGAATAATGCACATGTGGAGTAATTAGAAGTCAATTTCATATGGCTCCTCTTTCACAGCCTCACTGAATATTACACACTTTTAATATAATCTGGAGCCTATTATTTATGGCCACTCATTCAGAGAATCACTAAATAATGCACACCTGTGGAATAGTCAGAAATCCCTTTTCTATTACCACTCATTGAGAGCATCAATAAATGTACATATCTGGGAAAATAATCAGGATTTACTTTATCCCCTCATTCAGAGTTTCACTAAATAATGCACACCTGTGAAAGAGTCAGGAGAATTGTACAAGTGGCCTCTCATTCGGAATATCACTGAATAACGTGGTGCAGTCAGATGTCTATTTAATGTAGACACATTGAGAGACTCAGTGAATGAGAGAGATCCCTGATATAGTAAGGAATCTAATTGACATGGCCACATCTTCTAAGCCTCACTGAATTATACCCATCTGGAGAATAATTTGGAGTCTATTTTCTTTTCTGGGCTTAGAGAGTTTATTGTCTCAGACACTGAGGAATAGGAGTAACATAGGCCCCAGGACACACATATCCTTCATGGGCCTCAATGACAAAGAGGCTAGATCTACACATTCTCAGGCTAAACATGAAATACACATGCTTCTTGAACATGTCATCGGCTGTAAACACACTGAAATTGCTCTGGATTTGGTCCATCCTTGGTCATGTATTTTCACAAAGGTTTGAGTCACAATCAGCTGCTGGACATGTGCCACCTGGGCAATAGCCACAGGTAAGACCACAAATAACACACACACACACACACACACACCACACAAAACACAGTGCAATTGAGAGCCTTCCAGGATGCTGAAATAACAATGTATCCTCTTCTGTCAACAATCCACACAATGTTGACATCTGTTCCTTGAGCTTCACAGGCATAAAGACACCAAAGTGGAACTGGTTCAGGAAGGCCAACTTGTTCAGCTTCACCTCATGCTCAAAGAACGGTCCTCATACTTGTCTCCTTGCTACCTGCATGAAAAGGAGCTTGTACTCAGGTAGTAATATTTTATGCTCAAGTCATGCTCAGGAGCTGTGCCACCTGGGGTCACACAGTGTGGAAGAGCTTGGACATCCTCTTTACAGCTCTGTCAAGAATTGATGGTGATATGAAGGCCCTCTGCTTCAAACTCTAGGATGCACATGGCATCACTGTTGTCATGCAGAACTTGTAAACTTACCTTGTTATTGATGATCTCTGTTCATCTCATCAGGTCCTGCTCTGAAATAGTCCTGGAAAAAGCCACGAGGAGGTCCACCAGAATGGCATTGTAGAGCTCTGCAGGTGTCTAGAGCAATGTTCAGGCCTCATCTGCTAATGCCTGGGTGGCACTTATAAGCTCAGCAATGGACCTGGTCAGCGTGCTATGAGCAGGATCACATTCACATGTAGCTATAATATGAAGTCTAGAAATGGTGGCTTTATTTCCTCATGTGGCGGAACTACCATCTTCTCTTTGATCATACTGACACCTAGAGGTGATGCCTCATTCAGGAAGTTACCGTAATAGTGCTCTGCAGATGCAGTTTCAGGTCCTCAGTATGCACCATTGAGGTATATGGCTGAGACAATTCAGGCCGCGACCATTTCAAGTAGCCATTGTCCACTTTAAAGCTAAGAACACTGCTACTGGATTGTCTATTTCAATGGACATTCATTCAGAGCCTCGATGAATAATGAATACCTTTGGAGTAGCCAGGAGTATATTTCATTTAGACACTCATTCATAGCCTCAGTGGATAATGGGAACATGTGGATTCATCAGAATTCCATTTCATATGGCCATTGATTCATAACCTCAGTAAATAATGCACAAATATGAAATTCTCAGCAGTCTATTCCATATAGCCAATCATTCTGAGATTCACTGAATAATACAAATATTTAGATGGACATCATCCTGTTTCATATGGTCACAAAAGAAGAGCCTCACCGAGTAATACACACCTGGGGAAGTGTTAGGAATCTACTTTATATAACCTCTCATTTACAACCTCGGGGAATAATGCACACGTGATGAATAGACACTAGTCTGTTTTGTATGGCCACAAAATCAAAGCCTGAGTGAGCAATAGACAACTTTGGAGTAGTCATTAGGCTATTCCATATTCCCGAATATTCAGAGTCAGAGTCAATAATACACACCTGTGGACTAGTCAGTAAACAATTTCATATGGCCAAAGTTTCAGAGCCTCAGCGAATAATACATATCTGGGGAATACTCAGGACGCTATTACATATGGCACCTATTTCAGAGCTACATTGAATAAAAAACACCTGTATTGTAGTCATAATTCTATTTTGTAGCCACATATTCAGAGCCAAACTGCATAACACACACCTAAAGAAAAGTCAGGATTCTATTTCGTATAGCCACTAATTTAGAGCCGAATGTAAAAACACATGCCTGAGGAGTATTCCAGAGTCTCTATTTTATGGCCAATCATTCAGAGCCTCAAGGAATAATACAGACCTATGGAAAATTCAGGAGTGTATTTCACATGGCCACTTATTCAGAACCTCAGTGAAGAATCATATATCTGGAAAATACTCAGGATTCTATTATATATAGCCACTGATTCAGAGACTCACTGAATAATGCACACCTGGGGAATAGTCTGCAGACTATTTGATATGACCGTTCACCCAGCGACACAGTGAAAAATGCACAGCAGAGAAATAGTCAAGAGCATACAGTCAGGAGTCTATTTTATGTGGTCACTCATTTAGAAACTCACTGAAAAATACACACCTTGGGAATAGTCAGAGTCCGGGTCATAAGGCCACTCAATCAGAGCATTACCGAATAATGCACAATGGGGCAATAGTAAAGATTCTATTCATATAGCCTCTCATTCAGAGCTTCAGTGCATAATAAACAGCTGTGGAGTAGTCAGGACCCTATTTAAGGTAGCCCCAAATTAAGCAGCTTTGTAAATGATACACACATGTGTGATAGTCAGGAGACTATTTGATATGGACACTCATACAGAACCTCTTCGAATACTGCACATGTGGGAATAATCACTAGTGTATTTCATATGGTGATTCGTTTGGAGAGTCAAAAAATAACGCACACCGTTGGAGTAAAATGGGGTCTATTTCATAAAACCATGCTTTCAGTGTTTCTGTGAATAATATGTATATCTGATAAGTCAGGAATCTCTTTCACATGGCCACTCGTTCAGGGCCTCTGTGAATAATACTCCCCTCAGAAATAGTCAAGGGTGTACTTCAAATGGCTACACATTCAGAGTCTCTGTAAGTAATGCACACCTGGGCAATACACGAGTCTTTTTTATGCCCACTTAGTCAGAGTCTCATTCCATTATACACACCGGGGAAGAGTTAAGGGTCTACCTCATGTAGCCACTCATTTAGGGCCTCAGTGAATAATGCACACAAGGGTAATAGTCGACCATTTTTATATGGCCACTCATTCTGTGCCTCCCAGTATGATACACACCTGGGAATCCTCAGGATTCTATTTCATACTACCACTGATTAAGAAACTTATTGAATAATTCACAATGGAGCAATAGTCAGGCATCTATTTTATATGGCCTCTCATTCAAAGTTGCAGTGAATAATGAACTTCTATGGAGTAATCAGGACACTGTGTAAGATAGCCACAAATTAAGTGCCTTCCTGAATGATACACACCTGGGTGATAGTCAGGAGTCTATTTCATATGAACTCTAATTTGTGTAATACACATTTGAGGGGAGTGTCAGGAGTCTATTTGGTATGGACACTCATACAGAACTGGTTTGAATAATGCACACATGGAGAATAATGGGGAGTCTATGTCATAAAGCTACTCATTCAGACAAACAGTGAATAAGGCACATGTGGAGTAATTAGAAGTCTTTTTCATATGAACCCTCTGTCACAGCCTCACTGAATATTGCACACTTGTGATATAGTCTGGAGTCTATTTGTTATGGCCACTCATTCAGAAAATCACTGAATAATGCACACCTGCGGAATAGTCAGAAGTCTCTTTTCTATGACCACTCATTGAGAGCCTCACTAAATGTACACACCAGGGGAAATAGTCAGGATTTACTGTTATCCCCTCATTTAGAGTCTCATAAAATAATGCACACCTGTGGAGTCAGGAGTCTACTTCATGTTTACACATATTCAGAGGCTCCGTGAATCAGCCAGAACTTTGCTATAATAAAAAGTCTCATTAATATGGCCACACCGAGAAACTCGCAAGATGGCGTCATAGAAGCAACTCAGGAATGCAGCTCTCAGTGAAGGCGCAGAGGATGAGTCCTAGCCGCATTCTGGGATGGACCTTTTTTGCCAACAGAGCATTGAAAGTCCCAGGTGTGGGAGAGACACGGGACGCTAGTACAGCCAGCGCCGCAGTGGGACCCTGCATGGAACTCACTGGTCTGGGTGCACTGTTAAACAGGCAATCTGAGATTTGGAAGGGCAGATTGGCATGTCCATCTCATTGAATGGGACTTGGACAATGAACCAGACCAGGAGTTTCCTGGCAACCGTGATCTGAGCCGGTGCAGTGGGCAACAGCATGGGAGATCACAGCGATCCCAGTGCCCTATCGGCAGGCTACTGGGGTGCCAGTAAGAGAGTCAACCTTTCAGCTTGCCGAGAGGAAGAGAGAGAGACAGAGGACAGACTCTGAGGCAGGGAGCTGGGGATCAGGCTCAGTGGGTCCCACCTCACGGGACAAGCAGGCAGCGATTGGAGGCTGGGCTGAGAGTTGGCTGCCAGCATCTAGGAATGCGCGGTGTGAGGAGGAGCGTCCACTATTACTGGACGCAATCTGCACTACTGAAGTATGGCCCAGGGCTGACAGCCTGCTGGAGGCAACCTGCCATAACAGAGAGACTCACCAGCAGGGGAGCAGCGCAACAGCAGATTGGAGACCAGCAGTAACAGGGCAGACCTGCGCTAGCAGGCAGAGCCCTGGCAGGCAATAGTGAATAGACAGCCTCCTAGCTTTGCAGGACAGTACAGATACTCATAAAGAAATCCCCTGAGACAGAGCATCTAAGAGGAAAAGGGGTTTTATGAGTTCATTGCAGCAGACATAAACACATCCTCCCAACAAACCTTGAATGAACAACGGAGCTCACAGCACAGCACTGAGCTCCTATAAAGCACAGACAGTCTCCCTCAAGCAGCTCCCTGACCCCTGTATATCCAAAGAGTCACCCCAAAATGGACTAATCAGACTGACATTTATGGGCATCATTCTGGAACAAAGAAGAAGAAAGCATCCTCACTGTTCCGCAGCTCATAGGTGTACCCCAGAAAGCAGGGCCTGAGTTGACCTCAGCACTGCACAGCAGAGGGGGGCTAGACCATTAGAAGGAAAACTACAACAGAAATACTTCACCATCAACAATTCAAGGTCCACACAGAGACCCAATTGAAAAATCAGCAACTACTAGATGACAGGTGGATAAATCCATAAAGATGGGAAGAAACCAGCAAAATGAGGAAAACACCAGAAACCAAAACACTTCACCTCCTAAAAGGACTAAAACTCCTCACCAGCAAGGGAGCAAAGCTGGACAGAGAATGAGTGTGATGAAATGACAGGGAATCAGACTTCAGAAAGTGGATAATGAGAAACTCAGAGAGCTAAAAGAACATGTTCTAAAACAGTGCAAAGAAACTAAGAACAAAAAGATTTGAAAAAGATGAGAATTGATAGAATGGACAACAGAGAATATGATATTAATGAAAAAGGACAACAGAAGTAAGCCTGTTTAACAGCGAATTGACAAGCAGAGAAGAATATCAGAAGTTGAAGATCAACTCAATGAAATAAAATATGAAAACCAGATTAAGAAAAAGCACAAAAAGTGAAAAAATCTCCAAGAATGTGGGACTATGTGAAGACCAACCTACGTTTGATAAATACCAGAAGTGATGAGAGAATGAATCAAGCTGGAAAACACTCTTCAGGACATATCCAGAAAATTTCAACCTAGCAGACAGGTCTCTCAACTCCAGGAAATACAGAGACACCACAAAGATACTCACAGAAGAGCAACCAAGGCACATAATGGTCAGATTCACATTGAAATGAAGGAAAATACTCAGCCAGAGAAAGGTCGGGTCACACAAAGAAGCCCATCAGACTCACAGATCTCTCAGAGACTCTACAAACAGAGTCCAATATTCAACATCCTAAAGAAAAAACTTCAACCCAGATTTCATATCCAAACACTTCAAAGTGAAGGATAAAATCCTTCACGAACAAGCAAGTACTCAGAGATTTTTCACCACTAGGCCTGCTTTACAAGAGCTCCTGAAAGACACATAGAAAGAAACAAGTACCAGCCATCCTAGCATGCCAAATGCTAAGATCATCAACAAAATGAAGAATGTATGAACCAACGGGCAAAACAGCCAGCTAGCATCAAAATGGCAGTATCAAATTCACACATAACAATATAACCCTAAATGTAAATTCATGCACCAATCAAAACATAGACTGCAAATTGGAGCACCCATCAGTGTGCTGTATCAAAATACCTCACATGCAAGATACAAAGGCTCAAAATAAAAGGATGGAGGAAGATTTACCAAGCAAATGGAAAGCAAAAAACAGAGTTGCAATTCTATCTCTATAAAATGAACTTTAAAGCAACAGATCAAAAGGGAAGGTCATTACATAATGGTAAAAGGATCTACAACAGCTAACGATTCTAAATATATATGGACCAATGTAGGGCACCAGATATATGAGAAGGCAAATTCTTACAAAGAGACTAGACACAATAATAGTGCACACTCCACTGTCAATAGCAAACAGATCAACAGACAGAAAATTTCTCAGAATTGAAAATAACTGAACATAGTTCATAAATGAACAATCATTGAAGTGATTCATAAACAATGAATTGAAACAGAAAATATTGTTTTAAACCAACAGAATGAAGACACAACACCAGAATCTCTGGGACAATTTCAACAGTCTGTAGAGAAATATATGAATAAGACCCACATGAGAAGAATGTCCAAAATTGACATTTGTCAAAATTGAAGAGCTAGAGGAGCAAGATCAAAAGCTCAAAACCTAGCTGACAAATAACTAAGATCAGTGAAGAACTGAAGGAGATAGAGACAGAAAACCCTTTAAAAAATCATAAATCTGAGCTGGTTTTGAAAAGATCAACAAAATAGACAGACCACTAGCCAGACTGATAAAAAAGAAAAGAGAAAAACCAAATAGATGCAATAAAAACGATAATGAGGATATCACGACAGATTCCACAGAAATTCCAACCATCATCAGAGAATACTACAAACAACTCTATGCACATAAACTAGTAAACCAGGAAGAAATGGATAAATTCCTTGACCCTGTGTCCCCAAGCCTAAACAAGGAGGAAGCAAACTATAAATAGGCCAATAACAAGGTCTGAAGTTGAGGCAGCAATTAAACCTACCACACAAAAAAGCCCAGGTCCAGATGGGTTCAGCTGAATTCTACCAGACACACAAAGAGGATCTGGTACCATTCCTTCTGAAACTATTCCAAATAATTCAAAAAGAGGGAACCCTTCCCAAATCATTTTATGAGACCAACATCACCCAGATACCAAAACCTGACAGAGACTCAACAGGAAATAAAAAACTTCAGGCCAATATCCATGGTGAACATAGATGCAAAAATCTTCAATAAAATACTGGCAAACTGAATGCAACAGCAGATTAAAAAATTTATCCATCATGATCAAGTAGGATTCATCCCAGAGATGCAAGGCTGGTTCAACATATGCAAGTCAATAAATGTAATTCACCACATAAACAGAAGCAAGAACAAAAACAACATGATTATCTCAATTGACGAACAGAAGGCATTTGACAAAATTCCACAGCCCTTTATGCTAAAAACCCTCAATAAACTTGGTATTGATGGAACATGTCTCAAAGTAATAAAAGCTATTTACGACAAACCAACAGCCCATATCATAGTTAATGGGCAAAAACTGGAAGCATTCCCTTTGAAATCCAGCACTAGACAAGGATGCCCTCTCTCACCACTCCTATTCAACATAGTACTGGAAGTTCTAGCCAGAGCAATCAGGCAAGAAAAAGAAATAAAGGGTATTCAAATAGGATGGAAGCCAAATTGTCTCTATTTGCAGACGACATGATAGTATACCTAGAAGACCCCATCACCTCAGCCCAAAAGCTCCTGCAACTGATAAGCAACTTCAGCAAAGTCTCAGGATATAAAATCAATGTTCAAAATCACAAGCATTCCTATACACCAATAACAGACTTAAAGAGAACCAAATCAAGAACGAACTGCCATTCACAATTGCTACAAAAAAATAAAACACCTAGGAATACAACTCACTAGGAATGTAAGGACCTCTTAAGGAAAACTACAAACAACTGCTCAACGAAATAAGAGAGGACACAAACAGATGGAGAAACATTCCATGTTCGTGGTTAGGAAGAATCAATATCGTGAAAATGGCTATACTGCCCAAAGTAATTTACACAATCAATGCTATCCCCATCAAACTACCATTGAATTTCTTCACAGAACTGGAAAACCACCATGAATTTCATATGGAACCAAAAAGAGCCCTCAGAGCCAAGTGAATTATAAGCAAAAAGAACACAGTGGGAGGCATCACACTACCAGACTTCAAACTATACTACAAGGCTACAGTAATCAAAACAGCATGGTACTGGTACCAAAACAGAGATGTAGACCAATGGAATAGAACAGAAGCATCGGAGGCAACACAACATATCTGCAACCGTATTGTCTTTGATAAACCAGACAAAAACAAGCAATGGGGAAAGGATTCCTATTTAATAAATGGTGTTGGGAAAACTGGCTAGCCATGTGCAGAAAGCAGAAACTGGACCCCTTTCTGACACCTTACACTAAAATTAACTCCAGATGGATTAAAGACTTAAATGTAAGACCTAGCACCATCAAAACCCTAGAAGAAAATCTAGGCAAAACCATTCAGGACATAGAAGTAGGCAAGAACTTCAGGAACAAAACACCAAAAGCATTGGCAACAAAAGCCAAAATAGACAAATGGGACCTAATCAAACTCCACAGCTTCTGCACAGCAAAAGAAACAGTCACTAGAGTGAATCGGCAACCATCAGAATGGGAAGAAATCTTTGCAGTTTACACATCAGACAAAGGGCTGATAACCAGAATTTACAAAGAACTCAAACAGATTTACAGGCAAAAAAACAAAGAAGCCCATTCAAAAATGGGCAACAATATGCACAGACACTTTACAAAAGAAGACATACATGAGGCCAACAAACATATGAAAAAGTGCTCATCATCACTGATCATTAGAGAGATGCAAATCAAAACCACATTGAGATACCATCTCACGCCAGTTAGAATGGCGATCATTAAAAAATCTGGAGACAGCAGATGCTGGAGAGGATGTGGAGAAATAGGAACACTCTTACACTGTTGATGGGAGTGTAAATTAGTTCAACCATTGTGGAAAACAGTGTGGCAGTTCCTCAGGGACCTAGAAAAAAAATTTCATTTGACCCAGCAACCCCATTACTGGGTATATATCCAAAGGACTATAAATCGTTCTACTTTAAGGACACATGCACATGAATGTTCATTGCAGCACTGTTTACAATAGCAAAGAACTGAACCAA
>CM038401.1:137099770-137116926 GCA_021498475.1 Saguinus midas | reverse complement strand
ATATGTTCCATCAATACCAAGTTTATTGAGGGTTTTTAGCATAAAAGGCTGTTGAATTTTGTCAAATGCCTTCTCTGCATCAATTGAGATAATCATGTGATTTTTGTTTTTGCTTCTGTTTATGTGGTGAATTACATTTATAGACTTGCGTATGTTGAACCAGCCTTGCATCCCGGATGAATCCTACTTGATCATGATGGATAAGTTTTTAATGTGCTGTTGCAATCGGTTTGCCAGTATTTTATTGAAGATTTTTGCATCTATGTTCATCATGGATATTGGCCTGAAGTTTTCTTTTCTTGTTGAGTCTCTGCCAGGTTTTGGTATCAGGATGATGTTGGTCTCATAAAATGATTTGGGAAGGGTTCCTCTTTTGGATTATTTGGAATAGTTTCAGAAGGAATGGTACCAGATCCTCTTTGTGTGTCTGGTAGAATTCAGCTGTGAACCCATCTGGACCTGGGCTTTTTTGTGTGGTAGGCTCTTAATTGCTGCCTCAACTTCAGACCTTGTTATTGGTCTATTCATAGTTTCGCTTCCTCCTGGTTTAGGCTTGGGAGGACACAGGCGTCCAGGAATTTATCCATTTCTTCCTGATTTACTAGTTTATGTGCATAGAGTTGTTTGTAGAATTCTCTGATGATGGCTTAAATTTCTGTGAAATCTGTGGTGATTTCCCCTTTATCGTTTTTATTGCATCTATTTGGTTGTTCTCTCTCTTCTTTTTATCAGTCTGGCTAGTGGTCTGTCTATTTTGTTGATCTTTTCAAAACCAGCTCTTAGATTTATTGATTTTTGAAGGATTTTCTTGTCTCTATCTCCTTCAGTTCTGCTCTGATCTTAGTTATTTCTTGTCTTTGACTAGGTTTTGAGCTTTTTGATCTTGAGACTCAGTGAATGAGAGAGACCCTGATATAGTAAGGAATCTAATTAACATGGCCACGTATTCTAAGCCTCACTGAATAATACCCACGTGGAGAATAATTTAGAGTGTATTTTCGATGGATATTCATTCAGAGCCTCGATGAATAATGCACACCTATGGGGTAGCCAAGAGTATATTTCATTTGACACCCATTCCTATCCTCAGTGGATAATATGGGTGTGTGGACTTGGCAGGATTCTATTTTTTTAATGTTTATTTCATTATAGGTTTTGGGGTACATGTGCAGAACGTGCAAGATAGTTGCATAGATACACACATGGCAGTGTGTTTTGCTGCCTTCCTCCTCTTCAGCCACACTTGATTTTTATCCCCAGGCTATTCCTCCCCAGCCCCTACTCAGTTGTCCCTTCCACATTCCCCCCAATAGACCCCAGTGTGTAGTAGACCACCTCTCTGTGTCCATGTGTTCTCATTTTTCTCACCCACCTATGAGTGAGTATATAAGGTATTTCTTTTTCTGTTCTTTTGTCAGATTGCTGAGAATGATGTTTTCCAGGTTCATCCATGTCATTACAAAGGACACAAACTCATCATTTTTGACTGCTGTATAATATTCCATGTTGTATATGTGCCACATTTTCCCTGTCCATTCTATCATCTATGGGCATTTGGATTGCTTCTAGGTCTTTGCTATTGTAAACAGTGCTGCAATGAACATTCGTGTGCATGTGTCCTTATAGTAGAACAATTTATAGTCCTTTGGATATATACCCAGTAATGGGATTGCTGGGTCAAATGGAATTTCTATTTCTAGGTCCTGGAGGAATCGCCACACTGTCTGCCACAGTGGTTGAACTAATTTATTCTCCCACCTACAGTGTAAGAGTGTTCCTATTTCTCCACATCCTCTCCAGCATCTGCTGTCTCCAGATTTTTTAAAGATCATCATTCTAACTGGCATGAGATGGTATCTCAATGTGGTTTTGATTTGCATCTCTCTAATGACCAGTGATGATGAGCATTTTTTCATATGTTTGTTGGCCTCATGTATGTCTTCTTTTGTAAAGTGTCTGTTCATCCTCGGGATGAATCCTACTTGATCATGATGGATAAGTTTTTTAAAGTGCTGTTGCAATCGGTTCATCATTGGTCATTAGAGAGATGCAAATCAAAACCACATTGAGATACCATCTCATGCCAGTTAGAATGGCGATCATTAAAAAATCTGGAGACAGCAGATGCTGGAGAGGATGTGGAGAAATAGGAACACTCTTACACTGTTGGTGGGAGTGTAAATTAGTTCAACCATTGTGGAAGACAGTGTGGCGATTCCTCAGGGACCTAGAAATAGAAATTCCATTGACCCAGCAATCCCATTACTGGGTATCTATCCAAAGGACTATAAATCGTTCTAGTATGGGACACACATGCACACGAATGTTCATTGCAGCACTGTTACAATAGCAAAGACCTGGAACCAACACAAAGACCAAGCGATGAGAGACTGACTGGGAAAATGGCATATATACACCATGGAATGTTATGCAGCAATCAAAATGATGAGTATGTGTCCTTTGTAGGACATGGATGAATCTGGAGAACATCATTCTCAGCAAACTGACACAAGAACAGAAAAAGAAATACCGTGCATATACTCACTCATAGGTGGGTGAGAAAAATAAGAACACATGGACACAGAGAGGAGGTCTACTATACACTGGGGACTGCTGGGGGAATGGGGAGGAGGACAGCGGGGGGCTGGGGGATAGCCTGGGGATGAATACCAAGTGTGGGTGAGGAGGAAAGCAGCAGCACACTGCATGTACCTATGCAACTATCTTGCTGTTCTGCACATGTACCCCCAAATCTATAATGCAATAAAATATTTTTTAAAAAAAAAATAAATAAATAAAACATGAACTCAAGGTTCCCAAAACAAAAACAAAACAAAAAGCCCGATCAGTGAAGATGGCGTCAGAGAGGTGACTCAGGATTGCAGCTCTCAGTGAAGGCGCAGAGGGTGAGTCCTAGCAGCATCCTTGGATGTTCCTTTTATGCCCACAGAGCGTTGAAAGTTTCAGGTGTGGGAGAGACACGAAACGCTAGCAGCCGGCTAACACAGCCGGCTCCCGCAGCCTCTTCGGCCTGCGGCGCCGCAGCGGGACCCGGCGCGGAACTCACTGGTCTGGGTGCCCTGTTAAACCGGCAATCTGAGATTTGGAAGGGCAGATTGGCATGTCCATCTGATTGAACGGGACTTGGACAATGAGCCAGACCAGGAGTTTCCTGGGAAGCGTGATCTGAGCCGGGGTAGTGGGCAGCACGGGAGATCGCCACGGATCCCAGTGCCCTATCGGCAGGCTCCTGGGGCGCCAGTGAGAGAGTCGACCTTTCAGCTTGGGAGAGGAAGAGAGAGAGAGGACGGACTCTGAGGCAGGGAGCTGGGTGATCGGGCTCGGCGGGTCCCAGCTCACGAGACAAGCAGGCGGCGACTGGAGGCGCTTGGGGCTGAGAGTTTTGTTGCGGCATCTGGGGCGGTGCAGCCCGGTCAGGGAGGGCGTCCACCATTGATGACGAAGTGCACCCCACTTAAGTACCGCCCAGGACTGCCTGCCGTTGCCGAGGCAACCTGCCATAACAGAGAGACTCCGCTCCACAGCAGAAGGGAGCCCAGCAGCAGGTCAGAGCCCGGCAGGCAAATAGTGAATAGACTGCCATCTAGTGGGGCAGGACAGTGCAACAGATACTCATAAAAGCCCCAACTCCCTGAGACAGAGCATCTAAGGGTGAAAAAAAAAAAAAGTGGTGTTTTATGAGTTCTATTGCAGCAGACATAAACAACCTCCCAACAACCCTGAATGAACAAGCAGCTCACAGCTCAGCACTGGAGCTCCTATAAAGCACAGACTGTCTCCTCAAGCAGCTCCCTGACCCCTGTATATCAAGGAGTCACCCCAGAAAAGGACTAATCAGACTGACATTTGGCTGGCATCATTCTGGAACAAGGGCAGCAGAAGAAGAAACTGGTATCATCCTCATTGTTCTGCAGCTGCAGGTATACCCCAGACAAGCAGGGCCTGGGTGGACCTCAGCACTCATACAGCAGAGAGGATAGATCATTAGAGGAAAACTAAGTAACAGAAATACTTCATCATCAACAATCTCAGTGTCCACACAGAGACCCAATTGAAAAATCAGCCAATACTAAGGCGACAGGCGGATAAATCCATAAAGATGGGAAGAAACCAGCGCAAAAAAGGAAAACACCGAAACCAAAACACCTCACCTCCAAAAAGGACCAAAACTCCTCACCAGCAAGGGAACAAAGCTGGACGGAGAATGAATGTGACAAATGACGGAATCAGACTTCAGAAAGTGGATAATGAGAAACTTCAGTGAGCTAAAGGAACATGTTCTAAACCAGTGCAAAGAAACTAAGAACCTAGAAAAAGATTTGAAAAAGATTAGGAATTGATAACGAGAATGGACAACTTAGAGAGGAATATGAATGAATTGAAGGAGCTGAAAAACACAACACGAGAACTTGAAGCATGCACAAGTTTCAACAGCCGAATTGACCAAGCAGAAGAAAGAATATCAGAAGTTGAAGATCAACTCAATGAAATAAAACGAGAAACCAAGATTAAAGAAAAAAGTGCAAAAGGAATGAACAAAATCTCCAAGAAATGTGGGACTATGTGAAGAGACCCAACCTACGTTTGATAGGTGTACCAGAATGTGACGAAGAGAATGAATCAAGCTGGAAAACACTCTTCAGGATATTATCCAGGAAAATTTCCCCAACCTAGCAAGACAGGTCAATACTCAACTCCAGGAAATACAGAGAACACCACAAAGATACTCTGCAAGAAGAGCAACCCAAGGCACATAATCGTCAGATTCACTAGGGTTGAAACGAAGGAGAAATACTAAGGGCAGCCAGAGAAAGGTCAGGTCACCCACAAAGGGAAGCCCATCAGACTCACAGCAGATCTCTCGGCAGAGACTCTACAAGCCAGAAGAGTGGGGGCCAATATTCAACATCCTTAAAGAAAAGAGCTTTCAACCCAGAATTTCATATCCAGCCAAACTGAGCTTCATAAGTGAAGGAAAAATAAAATCCTTCACGAACAAGCAAGTACTCAGAGATTTTGTCACCACTAGGCCTGCTTTACAAGAGCTCCTGAAGAGGCACTACACATAGAAAGAAACAACCAGTTCCAGCCATCCTAAAAGCATACCAAATGCTAAAGACCATCAACAAAATGAAGAATGTACATGAACCAACGGGCAAAACAGCCAGCTAGCATCAAAATGGCAGTATCAAATTCACACATAACAATATTAACCCTGAATGTAAATGGGCTAAATGCACCAATCAAAAGACACAGACTGGCAAATTGGATAAAAACCAAAACCCATCGGTGTGCTGTATCCAGAAACCCACCTCACATGCAAAGATACACAAAGGCTCAAAATAAAGGGATGGAGGAAGATTTACCAAGCAAATGGAGAGCAAAAAAAGCAGGAGTTGCAATTCTCATCTCTGATAAAATAGACTTTAAAGTAACAAAGATCAAAAGGGACAAAGAAGGTCATTACATAATGGTAAAAGGATCGATACAACAAGAAGAGATAACGATTCTAAATATATATGGACCCAATGTAGGAGCACCCAGATATATAAGGCAAGTTCTTAATGACTTACAAAGGGACTTAGACTCCCACACAATAATAGTGGGAGACTTTAACACTCCACTGTCAATAGCAGACAGATCAACCAGACAGAAAATTAACAAGGATATCCAGGACTTGAACTCAGACCTGGAACAAGCAAACCTGATAGACATTTACAGAACTCTCCACCCCAAATCCACAGAATATACATTCTTCTCAGCACCACATCACACCTACTCCAAAATTGACCACATAATTGGAAGTAAAGCACTCCTCAGCAAATGCAAAACAACGAAATCATAACAAACAGTCTCTCAGACCATAGTGCAATCAAGTTGGAACTCAGAATTCAGAAAATAACTCAGAACCGCACAGCTTCATGGAAACTGAACAACTGGCTCTTGAATGTTGATTGGATAAACAATGAAATGAAGGCAGAAATAAAGAAGTTCTTTGAAACCAACGAGAATGAAGACACAACGTACCAGAATCTCTGGGACACATTTAAAGCAGTCTGTAGAGGAAAATATATAGCAATAAGTGCCCACATGAGAAGAGTGGAGAGATCCAAAATTGACACCCTATCGTCAAAATTGAAAGAGCTAGAGGAGCAAGATCAAAAAGCTCAAAACCTAGCCGAAGACAAGAAATAACTAAGATCAGAGCAGAACTGAAGGAGATAGAGACAAGAAAAACCCTTCAAAAATCAATAAATCTAAGAGCTGGTTTTCGAAAAGATCAACAAAATAGACAGACCACTAGCCAGACTGATAAAAAAAGAGAACAACCAAATAGATGCAATAAAAAAGCGATAAAGGAAATCACCACAGATTCCACAGAAATTCAAACCATCATCAGAGAATACTACAAACAACTCTATGCACATAAACTAGTAAATCAGGAAGAAATGGATAAATTCCTGGACGCCTGTGTCCTCCCAAGCCTAAACCAGGAGGAAGCCGAAACTATGAATAGACCAATAACAAGGTCTGAAGTTGAGGCAGCAATTAAACCTACCACACAAAAAAGCCCAGGTCAGATGGGTTCACAGCTGAATTCTACCAGACACACAAAGAGGATCTGGTACCATTCCTTCTGAAACTATTCCAAATAATCCAAAAGAGGAACCCTTCCCAAATCATTTTATGAGACCAACATCATCCTGATACCAAAACCTGGCAGAGACTCAACAAGAAAAGAAAACTTCAGGCCAATATCCATGATGAACATAGATGCAAAAATCTTCAATAAAATACTGGCAAACCGATTGCAACAGCACATTAAAAACTTATCCATCATGATCAAGTAGGATTCATCCGGGGATGCAAGGCTGGTTCAACATACAAGTCTATAAATGTAATTCACCACATAAACAGAAGCAAAAACAAAAATCACATGATTATCTCAATTGATGCAGAGAAGGCATTTGACAAAATTCAACAGCCCTTTATGCTAAAACCCTCAATAAACTTGGTATTGATGGAACATATCTCAAAGTAATAAAAGCTATTTATGACAAACCAACAGCCAATATCATACTTAATGGGCAAAAACTGGAAGCATTCCCTTTGAAATCCGGCACTAGACAAGGATGCCCTCTCTCACCACTTCTATTCAACATAGTACTGGAAGTTCTAGCCAGAGCAATCAGGCAAGAAAAAGAAATAAAGGGTATTCAAATAGGAAAGGTGGAAGCCAAATTGTCTCTATTTGCAGACGACATGATAGTATACCTAGAAGACCCCATCACCTCAGCCCAAAAGCTCCTGCAACTGATAAGCAACTTCAGCAAAGTCTCAGGATATAAAATCAATGTTCAAAAATCACAAGCATTCCTATACACCAATAACAGACTTAAAGAGAACCAAATCAAGAACGAACTGCCATTCACAATTGCTACAAAGAAAATAAAATACCTAGGAATACAACTCACTAGGAATGTAAGGGACCTCTTTAAGGAAAACTACAAACAACTGCTCAACGAAATAAGAGGACACAAACAGATGGAGAAACATTCCATGTTCGTGGTTAGGAAGAATCAATATCGTGAAAATGGCTATACTGCCCAAAGTAATTTACACAATCAATGCTATCCCCATCAAACTACCATTGAATTTCTTCACAGAACTGGAAAAACCACCATGAATTTCATATGGAACCAAAAAGAGCCCGCATAGCCAAGTCAATTCTAAGCAAAAGAACACAGCGGGAGGCATCACGCTACCAGACTTCAAACTATACTACAAGGCTACAGTAATCAAAACAGCATGGTACTGGTACCAAAACAGAGATATAGACCAATGGAACAGAACAGAGCATCGGAGGCAACACAACACATCTACAACCATATTATCTTTGATAAACCAGACAAAAACAGGCAATGGGGAAAGGATTCCCTATTTAATAAATGGTGTTGGGAAAACTGGCTAGCCATGTGCAGAAAGCAGAAACTGGACCCCTTCCTGACACCTTACACTAAAATTAACTCCAGATGGATTAAAGACTTAAACGTAAGACCTGACACCATAAAAACCCTAGAAGAAAATCTAGGCAAAACCATTCAGGACATAGGAGTAGGCAAGGACTTCATGAACAAAACACCAAAAGCATTGGCAACAAAAGCCAAAATAGACAAATGGGACCTAATCAAACTCCACAGCTTCTGCGGCAAAGAAACAGTCACTAGAGTGAATCGGCAACCATCAGAATGGGAAAAAATCTTTGCAGTTTACACATCTGACAAAGGGTTGATATCCAGAATTTACAAAGAACTCAAACAGATTTACAGGAAAAAAAACAAACAAGCCCATTCAAAATTGGGCATAGGATATATGAACAGTAACTTTACAAGAAGAGCTATAGGGCCAACAAACATATGAAAACCTCATCGTCATTGGTCATTAGAGATGCAAATCAAAACCACATTGAGATACCATCTCACGAATGGCGATCAGTTAGAATAAGTAGACAACAAAGAACTCATTACAAAAAAAACTGGAGACAAGCAGATTCAAAATGGAGGATGTGAACAGAGACATACATGAGGAACACATATGAAAAAGTGCTCATTACATTGGTCATTAGAGTGCAAATCAAAACCACATTGAGATACCATCTCACGCCAGTTAGAATGGCGTATCTAGACAACAGATGATGTGGAGAGACACTGTTGGTGGGAGTGATTCAACCTCAGGCGGTTCCTCAGGTACCTAGAAATAGAAATTCCATTTGACCCAGCAATCCCATTACTGGGTATCTATCAAAAAGGACTATAAATCGTTCTACTATAAGGACACATGCACGAATGTTCATTGCAGCACTGTTTACAATAGCAAAGACCTGGAACCAACCCAAATGCCCAACGATGATAGAACTGGACTGGGAAAATGCTGGCACATATACACCATGGAATATTATGCAGCAATCAAAAATGATGAGTATGTGTGTCCTTTGTAGGGACATGGATGAATCTGGAGAACATCATTCTCAACAAACTGACACAAGAACAGAAAAAGAAATACCACATATACTCACTCATGGGTGGGTGAGAAAAATAAGAACACATGGACACAGGCGGTCTACTATACACTGGGGACTGTTGGAAATGGGGGAGGGACCTGTGAGGGGGCTGGGGGGGATTAGCCTGGGGATGAATACCAAGTGTGGGTGAGGGGAGGAAAGCAGCAAAAGCACACTGCCTGTACCTATGCAACTATCTTGCTCGTTCTGCACATGTACCCCCAAAGACCTATAATGCAATAAAATTAAAAAAAATCTGAGACAGAACTGCTGGAAGGATGTGGAGAAATAGAACACTCTTATGTAACACGTGAGAGTAGTTGCATATCACATACTACAGTGTGGCGTTCCTCTTCATAGAAATAGAAATTCCATTTGACCCAGCAATCCTCCGTTACACTGTTATCTATCCAATAGACAGTTGTGTGATAAGGACACATGCAGTGCATTGTCTATATATCTAATATGCTGAGGAATAAGACCTGGAAAAATGCACAGAATGATAGTCTAAAGATGATATGACACGGACTGGAAACTCATCATTTGATTGCAAGCATAATACATCAGATGTATATTATGCCACATTTTCCAGAATTCAGTCTATCATCTGACACATTTGGGTTCGGTTCAATGCAAGTATTGTAAACAGTGCAGCAATGAACAGGAATGCCTTATAGTAGAATATTTATAGTCCTTTAGATACTCCTCATCAGAAGGATTGCTGGGTCAAATGGAATTTCTACTATAGGTCCCTGAGGAATCGCCACTGTCTTCACAATGGGGTTGAACTAATTTACACACCAACAGTGTGGGGGCCTATTTCCCATAGCCTGGGGATGTATACTCCAGTGTGTTTCATGAAAGTCAGCATTCTAACTGCACACTGAGATGATCTCGTGTGTATGCATCTCTAATGACGTTCTGATGAGCATTTCATACCCCAAACTGTAATGAATAAAATTAAAAAAGTGTCTTTTCATATCCTTTGCCCATTTTGAATGGGCTTGTTTTTTTCCTGTAAATCTGTTTGAGTTCTTTGTAAATACTGAATATCAGCCCTTTGTCAGATGTAAACTGCAAAGATTTTTTCCATTTGATGGTTGCTGATTCCTCTAGTGACTGTTTCTTTTGCCGTGCAGAAGCTGTGGAGTCTGATTAGTCCCATTTGTGTATTTTGGCTTTTGTTGCCAATGCTTTTGGTGTTTGTTCATGAAGTCCTTACTACTCCTATGTCCTGAATGGTTTTGCCTAGATTTTCTTCTAGGGTTTTTGGTGTCAGGTCTTATGTTTAATTCTTTAATCCATCTGGTTAATTTTAGTGTAAGGTGTCACAAAAGGGTCCAGTTTCTGCTTTCTGCCATGGCTAGCCAGTTTTCCCAACACCATTTATTAAACAAGGAATCATTCCCCATTGCTTGTTTTGTCTGGTTTATCAAAGATAATATGGTTGTAAATATGTTGTGTTGCCTCTGATGCATTCTTTTCTGTTCTTTGGTCTATATCTCTGTTTTGGTACCAGTAACATCATGCTGTTTTGATTACTAGCCTGTAGTATAGTTTGAAGTCTGGTAAGTGTGATGCCTCCTGTATTCCTTTTGCTAAATTGACTTGGATGCGTGGGCTCTTTTTGGTTCCATATAGAAATTCATGGTGGTTTCCAGTTCTGTGAAGAAATTCAATGGTAGTTTGATGGGGATAGAATTGATTGTTTAAAGTGGCAGTATAGCCATTTTCATGATATTGATTCTTTCCCAACCACGACACTGAGAATGTTTCTCCATCTGTTTGTGTCCTCTCATTTTTCGTTGAGCAGTGGTTGTAGTTTTTCTAAGGGTCCGCCTTATGGCCTTGTGAGTTTATTCCTAGGTATTTTATTTTCTTTGTAGCAATTGGTGAATGGCACTTCGTTCTTGATTTGGTTCTCTTCAGTCTGTTATTGGTGTATAGGAATGCTTGTGATTTTGCACATTGATTTTATATCCTGAGACTTTGCTGAAGTTGTATCAGTTTCAGGAGCTTTTGGGCTGAGATGATGGGAGTCTTCTAGGTATACTATCATGTCGTCTGCACATAGAGAATTTTCTTCCATCTTTCTATTTGAATAATACATTTCTTTTTCTTACCTGATTGCTCTGGCTAGAACTTCCAGTACTATGTTGATAGAATTGGTGAGAGAGGCATCCTTGTCTAGTGAATTTCAAAGGAATGCTTCTAGTTTTGCCATTAAGTATGATATTGGCTGTTGGTTTGTCGTAAATACCTTTTATTACTTTGAGATATGTTCCATCAATACCAAGTATATTGAGGGTTTTAGCATAAAGCTGTTGAATTTTGTCAAATGCCTTTCAGTCAATTACAGATAATCATGTGACTTTGTTTTGCTTCTGTTTATGTGGTGAATTACATTTATAGAGTTGCGTGTATGTTGAACCAGCCTTGCATCCCCGGGATGAATCCTACTTGATCATGATGGATAAGTTTTTAATGTGCTGTTGCAATGGGTTTTGCCAGTATTTTATTGAAGATTTTTGCATCTATGTTCATCATGGACGTTGACCTGAAGTTTTCTTTTCTTGTTGAGTCTCTGCCAGGTTTTGGTATCAGGATGATGTTGGTCTCATAAAATGATTTGGGAAGGGTTTCCTCTTTTTGAATTATTTGGAATAGTTTCAGAAGGAATGGTACCAGATCCTCTTTGTGTGTCTGGTAGAATTCAGCTGTGAACCCATCTGGACCTGGGCTTTTTGTGTGGTAGGCTCTTAATTGCTGCCTCAACTTCAGACCTTGTTATTGGTCTATTCATAGTTTTGGCTTCCTCCTGGTTTAGGCTTGGGAGGACACAGGCGTCCAGGAATTTATCCATTTCTTCCTGATTTACTAGTTTATGTGCATAGAGTTGTTTGTAGTATTCTCTGATGATGGTTTGAATTTCTGTGGAATCTGTGGTGATTTCCCCTTTATCGTTTTTATTGCATCTATTTGGTTGTTCTCTCTCTTCTTTTTTATCAGTCTGGCTAGTGGTCTGTCTATTTTGTTGATCTTTTCGAAAAACCAGCTCTTAGATTATTGATTTTTGAAGGTTTTCTTGTCTCTATCTCCTTCAGTTCTGCTCTGATCTTAGTTATTTCTTGTCTTCGGCTAGGTTTTGAGCTTTTTTGATCTTGCTCCTCTAGCTCTTTCAATTTTGACGATAGGTGTCAATTTTGGATCTCTCCACTCTTCTCATGTGGGCACTTATTGCTATATATTTTCCTCTACAGACTGCTTTTAAATGTGTCCCAGAGATTCTGGTACGTTGTGTCTTCATTCTCGTTGGTTTCAAGAACTTCTTTATTTCTGCCTTCATTTCATTGTTTATCCAATCAACATTCAAGAGCCAGTTGTTCAGTTTCCATGAAGCTGTGCGGTTCTGAGTTATTTTCTGAATTCTGAGTTCCAACTTGATTGCACTATGGTCTGAGAGACTGTTTGTTATGATTTCAGTTGTTTTGCATTTGCTGAGTGCTTTACTTCCAATTATGTGGTCAATTTTGGAGTAGGTGTGATGTGGTGCTGAGAAGAATGTATATTCTGTGGATTTGGGGTGGAGAGTTCTGTAAATGTCTATCAGGTTTGCTTGTTCCAGGTCTTCAAGTCCTGGATATCCTTGTTAATTTTCTGTCTGGTTGATCTGTCTGCTATTGACAGTGGAGTGTTAAAGTCTCCCACTATTATTGTGTGGGAGTCTAAGTCTCTTTCTAAGTCATTAAGAACTTGCCTTATATATCTGGGTGCTCCTACATTGGGTCCATATATATTTAGAATCGTTAGCTCTTCTTGTTGTATCGATCCTTTTACCATTATGTAATGACCTTCTTTGTCCCTTTTGATCTTTGTTGCTTTAAAGTCTATTTTATCAGAGATGAGAATTGCAACTCCTGCTTTTGCTCTCCATTTGCTTGGTAAATCTTCCTCCATCCTTTATTTTGAGCCTTTGTGTATCTTTGCATGTGAGGTGGGTTTCTGGATACAGCACACGATGGGTTTTGGTTTTATCCAATTTGCCAGTCTGTGTCTTTTGATTGGTGCATTTAGCCATTTACATTCAGGGTTAATATTGTTATGTGTGAATTTGATACTGCCATTTTGATGCTAGCTGGCTGTTTTGCCCGTTGGTTCATGTAGATTCTTCATTTTGTTGATGGTCTTTAGCATTTGGTATGCTTTTAGGATGGCTGGTACTGGTTGTTTCTTTCTATGTGTAGTGCCTCTTTCAGGAGCTCTTGTAAAGCAGGCCTAGTGGTGACAAAATCTCTGAGTACTTGCTTGTTCATGAAGGATTTTATTTTTCCTTCACTTATGAAGCTCAGTTTGGCTGGATATGAAATTCTGGGTTGAAAGTTCTTTTCTTTAAGGATGTTGAATATTGGCCCCCACTCTCTTCTGGCTTGTAGAGTCTCTGCCGAGAGATCTGCTGTGAGTCTGATGGGCTTCCCTTTGTGGGTGACCCGACCTTTCTCTCTGGCTGCCCTTAGTATTTTCTCCTTCATTTCAACCCTGGTGAATCTGACGATTATGTGCCTTGGGGTTGCTCTTCTTGCAGAGTATCTTTGTGGTGTTCTCTGTATTTCCTGGATTGAGTATTGACCTGTCTTTCTAGGTTGGGGAAATTTCCCGGATAATATCCTAAAGAGTGTTTTCCAGCTTGGATTCATTCTCTTCATCACATTCTGGTACACCTATCAAACGTAGGTTGGGTCTCTTCACATAGTCCCACATTTCTTGGAGATTTTGTTCATTCCTTTTTGCACTTTTTCCTTTAATCTTGGTTTCTCGTTTTATTCCATTGATTTGATCTTCGACTTCTGATATTCTTTCTTCTGCTTTGTCAATTCGGCTGTTGGTACTTGTGCATGATTCGCGAATTTCTCGTGTTGTGTTTTTCAGCTCCGACAATGCATTCATATTCCTCTCTAAGTTGTCCATTCTTGTTATCAATTCCTCGAATCTTTTTTCAAATCTTTTCTCAAGGTTCTTAGTTTCTTTTCATTGATTTAGAGCATGTTCTTTTAGCTCACTGAAGTTTCTCATTATCCACTTTCTGAAGTCTGATTCCGTCATTTTGTCACACTCCTTCTCCGTCCAGCTTTGTTCCCTTGCTAGTGAGGAGTTTTGTTTCTTTGTAGGAAGTGAGATGTTTTGGTTTCGGGTGTTTTCCCCCTTTTTGCGCTGGTTTCTTCTCATCTTTATGGATTTATTCGCCTGTCATCTTAGTAGTTGCTGATTTTTCAATTGGGTCTCTGTGTGGATGCTGAGATTGTTGATGATGAAGTATTTCTGTTACTTAGTTTTTCTTCTAATGGTCTAGACACTCTGCTGTATGAGTGCTGATGTCCACTTTGGGCCCTGTTTGTCTGGGGTATACCTGTAGCA
The DNA here is from genome assembly GCA_021498475.1 of Saguinus midas. Taxonomy (NCBI): domain Eukaryota; kingdom Metazoa; phylum Chordata; class Mammalia; order Primates; family Cebidae; genus Saguinus; species Saguinus midas. The sequence continues at coordinate 137,102,432 of CM038401.1, read as the reverse complement.
GCTGCGTAATAGCTAGGGATGATACCAGTTTCTTCTTCTGCTGTCTTTGTTCTAGAATGATGCCCTCCAAATGTCAGTCTGATTAGTCCTTTTTTGGGGTGACTCTTTGGATATACAGGGGTCAGGGAGCTGCTTGAGGAGATAGTCTTTGCTTTATAGTAGGTCCAGTGCTGAGCTGTGAGCTCCATTGTTCATTCAGGGTTGTTGGGAGGTTGTTTATGTCTGCTGCAACAGAACTCATAAAACACCACTCTTTCCCTTAGATGCTCTGTCTCAGGGAGTTGTGGCTTTTTTATGAGTATCTGTTGCACTGTCCTGCCCCACTAGGAGGCAGTCTATTCACTATTTGTCTGCTTAGCCTCTGCCCTGATAGTGTGCGTCCGCCCTGTTGCTGCTGCTCTCCCTTCTGCTGTGGAGCTCTCCCCACTCCTGGCGGAGTCTCTCTGTTGTGGCAGGTTTCCTTGGCAATGGTAGGCTACGTCAGCCCTGGGAGGTACTTCAGTAGGGGTGGATTGTGTAAGTAGTGGTGGACGCCCCTCCCTCACCGGGCTGCACCGCCCTAAATTCCAGCAGTAAGACTCTCAGCAGCGAGCTCCTCCAATAGCCGCCCTGCTTGTCCCAGTGAGGGTGGGACCCGCCGAGACCGATCACCCAGTTCCCTGCCTCAGATTCCGACCATTCTCTGTCTCTCTTCCTCTCCACAAGCTGAAAGGTAGACTCTCTCACTGGCACCCCAGTAGCCTGCCGATAGGGCACTGAGATCCGTGTGATCTCCCATGCCCCTGCTGACTGCACTGGCTCAGATGACGCTTCCCAGGGAACTCTTGGTCTGGCTCATTGTTCAAGTCCCGTTCAATCAGATGGACATGCCAATCTGCCCTTCCAAATCTCAGATTGCTGGTTTAACAGGGCACCCAGACCAGTGAGTTCCATACTGGGTCCCACTGAGGCGCCAATGGAAGCAGCCGCATGAGCTGGCTGTGCTAGCCAGCTGTGCTAGCCGGCTGTCCTAGCGTCCCGTGTCTCTCCCACACCTGGGACTTTCAACGCTCTGTGGGCAAAAAAGTTCCATCTGAGAATGCGGCTAGGACTCACGCTTTCCACCTTCACTGAGAGCTGCAATCCTGAGTCACTTCTAGGATGGCATCTGCGAGTCCAACCAGGATTTCATTTCATATGGTCACTAACTCGTAACCTCAGTGAATAATGCACAAATGTAAAGTACTCAGCAGTCTAATCCATATAGCCACTAATTCTGAGATTCACTGAATAATACAAATATTTAAGATGGACAACCTCCTGCTTCACATGGTCACACAAGAAGAGCCTCACTGAGTAATACACACCTTGGGAAGTGTTAGGAATCTACTTTACATAATCTCTCATTTACAACCTCGGGGAATAATGCGCACATGATGAATACACACTACTCTATTTTATATGGCCACAAAATCAAAGCCTGAGTGAGTAAAAGACAACTTGCAAGTAGTCACTAGTCTATTCCATATGAACAAATATTCAGAATCAGAGTCAATAATAAACACCTGTGGACTGATCAGTACACAATTTCATATGGTCAAAGATTCAGAACCTCAGCGAATAATACATATTTGGGGAATACTCGGGACGCAATTACATATGGCACCTATTTCAGAGCTACATTGAATAAATAACAGCTGTATTGTAGTCATAATTCTATTTTGTGTAGCCACGTATTCAGAGCCAAACTGCATAACACACACCTAAAGAAAAATCGGGATTCTATTTCGTATAGCCATTAATTTAGAGCTGAATGTAAAAACACATGCCGGAGGAGTATTCCAGTCTCTATTTCATGGCCAATCATTCAGAACCTCAAGGAATAATACAGACATATGGAAAATTCCGAAGTGTATTTCACATGGACACTTATTTAGAACCTCAGTGAATAATTATAAATATCTGAAAAATACTCAGGATTCTATTATATATAGCCACTGATTCAGAGACTCACTGAATAATGCACAACTGCGGAATAGTCTGCAGATGATTTAATATGACCATTCACACAGCAACACAGTAAAAAATGCACAGCAGAGAAATAGTCAAGAGCATACAAACAGGAATCTATTTTATGTGGTCATTCATTTAGAAACTCACTGAAAAATACACACCTTGGGAATAGTCAGAGTCTGGGTCATAAGGCCACTCAATCAGAGCATTACCGAATAATGCACAATGAGGCAATAGTAAAGATTCTATTTCATATAGCCTCTCATTCAGAGATTCAGTGCATAATAAACAGCTTTGGAGTGGTCAGGACCCTATGTAAGGTAGTCCCAATTTAAGCAGCTTCGTAAATCATATGCACATGTGTGATAGTCAGGAGACTATTTGATATGGACACTCATACAGAACCTCTTCTAATACTGCACAAGTGGGGAATAATCACTAGTGTATTTCATATGGTGATTCATTTGGAGTCAAAAATAACGCTGTATTGGAGTAAAATGGGGTCTATTTCATAAAACCACGCTTTCAGTGTTTCTGTGAATATAATATCTGATAAATCAGGAATCTCTTTCACATGGCCACTCGTTAAGGGCCTCTGTGAATAATACTCCCTCTGAAATAGTCAAGTGTTCTTCAAATGGCTACACGTTCAGATTAACTGTAATAATGC